>CAUYRT010092762.1:0-21225 GCA_963574885.1 Lepilemur ruficaudatus | reverse complement strand
TTTTTTTTTTTTTTTTTTTGAGACAGAGTCTCACTCTGCCCTGGCTAGAGTGCCGTGGCGTCAGCCTAGCTCACAGCAACCTCAAACTCCTGGGCTCAAGCGATCCTACTGCCTCAGCCTCCTGAGTAGCTGGGACTACAGGCATGCGCCACCATGCCCGGCTAGTTTTTTCTATATATTTTTAGTTGGCCAATTAGTTTCTTTCTATTTTTAGTAGAGACGGGGTCTCACACTTGCTCAGGCTGGTTTTGAACTCCTGACCTTGAGGGATCCACCCACCTCGGCCTCCTAGAGTGCTAGGATTACAGGCGTGAGCCACTGCGCCCAGCCTATGAAGATAATATTTTGATCTTCTCCTGCCTGCCACTCAGGTTGTGCCTAGGGAGGTCACTTATTGTCACCCCAACAAACAAGGCGATTGTATCCCAACAGTTTATACGCAGGTTATACGTGCACCATGCAAGGTGTGTGTGTTTCATGCAGACGTGACAAAGCGCATGTGTGGACGCACAACCCCCCACCAAGTGATAGGATTGCTCATGTGGAAAATCAAAGCGACTAAACTAAAATCCTCTTAGAACAGACAACACAATCTGGAAGGTCACCGGTTACAACACAAGTATATGAAACTCATTTTGGTTTACATTTGATACTCAAGACCTAGTAACATACTTTTTATGGGAAAAGGGTCTGATTCACGATATTGCCTAAAAATATGAAAAGCCTGGTAATAGGTTTAAAAATAATTGCTCAGGACCTACATGGTGTCAACCCGATAGTGGGACATGGAAAGCTAAAACTCAAGAAGGGCCAGGAACACGGGTAGAGGCGAAAGGGGCTGCCGGGGGCGGGTGGGGGGGTGACAGGGGCCGCAGGCCTGACACTTTAAGTCTACAGCTATTATTTCACTTTCGAAACTTGTTCATGCCATAGTTTCAGCACTATTTTTTAAAAAATCATTTTTGGTATGTTTTTGCCATTTTATTCTAGTAAAAATGTAAATCAAAAATTTAAAAATTCACAGGGAAGAACAAATCTGTGAGAAGTGTTGAGATAATTTTGAAACCTTGGAATTGAATTTTGTAAGATTATCAAATGCCCTCCAGAAGGTTCCAGCCGAGTTGCAGTTCCGCCCACAGTGGGTGCAAGTGTTAATTTCCAACACTGCCCTCGCATGGCTTGGGGGCGAGGGTCTCCCTAAGAGCGAGGCCCCTCGGGCACAGAATTGAAGTGCGGGCTCAGCCCCTGTGTGATCCGAGGGTGGGTGGGTGAGCGCCTCCTTCGGTTGTGGCCCTGGGGCCTCACTTGCTTCCCTCTGCCCCTGGTCCCCAGGGGACACCCCATGGTTTCATTCAGTGAAAGAGGGTACTGTCACCTGGCCATCTTGGGCTCATTACCATGGAACCGAAAGGCCTAAACAAAGACTGCTCTACCGCTGGAGCATCGGATTCTGATTCCCAGGGGGAAGCGAAGCTGCTGCCACACAGGGCGCAGAAGGGGGCCCAAAGGCGGGGCTGCCCTGCAACGCTTCTCACCACCCCCGTGACGCACAGAAAACGTTCACGGAAAACTACACCAACCAAAGAAAGTTGGGAAAACCGAGGAGTTTGCAGTATTTTGCTACTACCATTGAAGTGACCAACCTGCTACCCAAGTCATTTTGCGTGTTTGTTAGAGGATAGATGAGAGAAGTTCCTAGAAGGGCAGTGGCTGGATCACAGGCTATGCATTTGTGGGCCTGACCCATAATCCCAAATCCCTCTGCCCAGGGGCCCTGCAAAATGATGGCCCCAAAGCGGAGCGAGAAGGCCTGGCAGCGACAGCCTGGCACAGAAAGTGTTGTCACTCACCTGGGTCTTGGTCCATGGAATGAGTCACGCTCCCTTTCTGCAGACCTCGCAAACTTAACCTGATCAAATTTCTTCCCCCCACCCCGCCCGTCCTCCCCCACATCCTGCCAGGCCTAGGCTCCCTCTGGAGGCAGCACCCCATCTGCCAGCTTCCTCAGGTCCTGGGAGGCTGCGGGCTGCCCTTCCCTCACCCTCTGCGGAGCCCACTCCATCTCATGCCACGGTCATGGCCCTCGCTGATGCCCTCATCTCTTCCCTGGGATGCCCAGGACCCCTGAGGGGTCTCCGGGATGCCCCTGCTCCCCATTCTCCAGGCCGCAGGCAGCAGCCGGGGCGTCTTTCCAAGCCACAGGTCACATTAGCACCAACTCTCTCTTCAGACCCCTCTGGTGCTTCCTTTTGCAGCCGGGCCAAGTCCCACTCCCAGCCCCAGCCGGGCCTTGCCCCGATTCCCTGCCCCTTCCTCTCCTCACCCACCCAGCCCTCCCCTCCTCCTTCCACTAAGCCTGGGCTCCTTCCCAGTCCCCACCTGCCACCTTTGCCCAGGCCACTCCCTGCTCTGCCCCAGGCTGTGCAAGAGACAGCCTCAAGACTGGGGTCCCCAACCAGCTGTCCCCTCCTCAGGGAGTCCCTTCATAGCACAGCGGAGCTGCTGAGTCACCCACCGCCAGTGCCCCGCACTTGGGCCTGGACTGCTGAGTTCTCCCCCAGGGTTCCCTGCCAGGCCTGAACCTGCCGGGGAGCCCACAGCGGGCACTGCTCGGATGGGGTCCAGGAGCTGGGCAGAGGGGTCCCCTCTGGCCTCTAACTTTTGTCTCCCTCTGTCCTTGCTTCCCAATGGCCAGTGGGCTCCACCCCATCCCCGTGGGTTCCCCGGATGGAACTCCCGAGAAAGGCCCTCCCCTCCCTCGCTCCGGCTGCCGTCCAGGTCCTTCTCGCAGGACCCCAGACCCCACAGGGCTTCCCTGGGCTCCCTCTCTAGGCTTTTTGGAGTGGACTTGCCAAGGCACCCCTTCCCTCCCCAGAGACTCTGCTCTTCCCCAAATCCCAGGCCAGCCGCGGCCACCTCTGAACACAAACCACGGAGCCACTGCTCATAGCTGCGGCTGTCAGGGCCAGGGCCAGAAACATAAGAGTAAGTTCCCAGTGGGTCCACCCCCATCATCCTCAGTAAAGGGTGGTGGGGGGCCACCCAGAGGGTCATAATCCCCTTTTTACAGATGAGGAAACTAAGTCACAGAAGAGGGACGGGACCAGGTAGGCCCTGCAGGCCAACCCTTGCAGAGCTCAGGCTCACAAATGACAAGGGCGGAGGGCATTCTTTTGCCTGGACCACAGGAGGCGCTCTGGGGGCCGCAAAGGTTGGGGCTTGACACAGAGCCAGGGAAGACAGGGCGTGCCGAGACCCCAGAGGCTGAGCCAGCCGCCCATCTTGCAGCTCCCAAAATAAACCACTCCACAGCCACTTTTGAAATCAGCTTTATCTCAAGATATAAAAATCTGGATCCCGTCTGGAAGACACACATATGAAAGCAGTACTGTCAAAACAGTATTAACTGAGGGGTGTGGGTGTGGGAAGAAAAAAATACATATATATAAAAAAGAAGAAAACCAATATTAACAACATCAAACATGCTACTCCTACAAATGTACAGAGATCTTGCGCGTCATCGGCACCGGCCAATCCCGGCCACAGCTCCGTGAGGCAGTACCTGGGGAAAGGGGGCAGCCCAAGAGGTCCACGGCATAAACGAGGCCGGGTCCTGCCTGAGCGTGAACTGCCCCTTCCATGCCGAGAGGGGACGCTTGGGCCCCAGGAGCACAGGGCCTGCGGGCGGCGGAGGCCGAGCAGGGAAACTGACTCCGGTTTTCCTGCGGTAGAGCGAGGCGCCCTGCAGGACCGGGCATGGGCGGAGGCCGTGCTGGGCAGGACACGGCCTCCCTCAGATGCCCACGGGCCAGTCCCCAGAGCCTATGACCACGTTAGGTTATGTGGCGAACGGGAAGTCAGGTTGCAGATGGAATTAAGGTTGCTAATCGGGGACCTTAAAACAGGGAGATGGCCTTGTTACCTGGGTAGGGCTAATGTCATCACGGTTGTCCTTAAGAGTGGGGGAGGGAGGAGGGAAGGTGCCAGGGAGGTGACGGGAAAGGATTCAGCCACCCCTGCTGGCTCTGAAGATGGAGGGACCTCTAGGCATGTAAAGGCCAGGAAATGGACTCCCCGCTAGAGCGCCCAGAAGGCTCTGCAGACACCTTGACTTTAGCCGTGTCGGATCTCTGACCTACGGAACTGTAAGGCAGGTTCTTGCTGTGACCCGCCAAGCTTGTGGAAGTGTGTCACAGGGGCGGTAGGAAACTAAAACGGAGGCCAAAGAGTCAGTTGTGGTTGCCCTGCCCCGCCCAGACCTCAGCCAGATGTCCAGGAGGCAGGGCCCATGGAGGCGCCTGTGCCTGTCCCTGCATGGGGGCAGGGTAACCCTGAGAAGACCCAGTAGGTCCTGGGCCCCACCGTGGTGGACACCAAGGCCTCCTGGGACCTTGGGGTTGTAGGGAGGGGTCCAGGTCTGAGCTCCGGGGCAGCCAGCAGGGGCCGCGGGGCAAACTGGAAGTAGCTCTGCTCCCAACACGCCACGTGACCCACAAGCCCCTTTCCCGGCCCCAGACAAGCGTTCCTTCCCTCTTTCCCTTCCAGGTCTGTCCTCGATCGCACACTTGCCGAGCCCAGCTCTTCGTGGCCTGGGCTGAAGGAGGCAGGATGGGTGCAGTTCGGCCCAGGCCCTCGGGGGCTGCAAAGGGCACTCAGACCCGCCCATGAGGCAGACCGTGGAAGGGCCCCCAGGACACAAGACCACGCTCTCCCTCCCGGCTGCCCTCTGCATGCACACACAGTCAAATGCCATTTTCAGAGAGGTTCTTAGGTGCCACCCTGTTGGCTTCCCACAGAGGGTACCCCGCCCCCACTGGATACGGAAGCTGCCCAGGGGCCTGCCCCCTGCAGGGCTAGGCAGAAGCAGCAGCAGAATTCGGAGGCCCATGAGGGGCCGGCCGTGAGCCAGCATTGGTCTGAACAGCTCCCAGGTGGGGGTGGTTTTCCCAGGTGGGGTGGCTGCCCCAGGTGGGGTGGTACCGATGCCTGCTGGGTGCTCACAAGCAGGTCAGGCTGCAGGAAAAGCTAACCAACTTTTATAAGGGAAAATAGGGACCTGGAGGGCTCCTGCACCTCTGTGTTGACATCCAGGATGCTCCGGATGCTTTTGACTTCGCTGGTGGATAGGTTGCCCTTGATGGCCAGGATGGCACTCAGGTGGCCTTTGCTGGCAAAGAGAGCATCCTGTGAGCCCAGCCAGTCACCAACACCCCCACTCAGACCCCTTCCCAGCTTCCCAGACTCCTGGCCAGTGCCGCAGGGCCCCACAGCCAACCGCAGCCCCCCCCCACTGGGGAGCCTCCCTCGCCCCTGTGCACACGCTCCAGTAGCCGTCGGTCCCAAGAGCAGCCAGGCTCCAGCCCACTCCAGGCCTTTGCATTGGCTGTTTCTCCTGGAATGCTCTTCCCCACATTGGAGATGAGCAGCTCCTCCCCACCTTTAGGTCTCAGCTAAAATGTCACCTCCCCCAAGAGGCTCTCCCTAAAGTCAGCCCCTCCTGTTACTCACGACCTTGGCTAAACTCCCTTTACAGCTTACAATCATGGTATTTCTTTGCCTGATCACCTTAACCATCGCTGGCCCTCAATAGAAGGGGAGCCCCACGAGCGAGGAGGGAGACCCCACCTGGCCTGCGCTTCACTGCGTCCTGGCGCCTAGAACACAGCACAGTCCCTAACAGGCTGCTACGTGATTGCTGGTGGGATGGGTGCGTGAGCGGATGGGTGGGTGGGTGGGTAGGTACAGTAGACCAGCCAGGGCTGGACGAGGCTAGGCTGGGTCAACCCCGTCAAGGCTCATTCAGATTTTTCCTACCCTATCAGAGGGCCCAGCCCAAATAGAAACAATGTCCCTGTTCACCAGACCCTCAGGCAGCCAGGGGCTAGGTCTCCGTTCCTGAACAGGAGCCCCAGGGCCCAGGGCCCAGGGCCCAGGTCCAGGACCCCCGAGCCCTCCAGGCTGAGTAGTAGACCCTGGTCTCTCTGGTCGGAGGAGGCAGTCAGAGCATGGGCTGTGGAACGGGACTGCCCGGCCTCGTCACTTTAGCTCTACCTCTACCTGGCTCTGTTGCCTTGGACACATTCCTTAAGCTCTCCAGGCCTCATTTGTAAAATGGGAATGAAAACTGTCAGCCTCGCAGGGCTGCGGCGAGGACTAAACGAATGAGTCCGGCACGCAGCAAAGGCCGGCTGCCGTCACCGCACCGCTGCAGAACGGCGGTGAGATGCCAGCCCCAAGAGGCCCAGCCACAGGGAGGTCTGGCAGGGCCACGCCGACTGCTCAGTACCCCTCGTTCTCACCTGAAGTCGGGGTAGCAGGTGGCATAAGTGGCCACCTCGATCTTGATAGCACTGGGGTCTTGCAGGCGAATGATCTCAGCAAGCGTGGGGAGGGCGGGATGCAGCCAGGTCGCAGCGGAGCCCTGCGGGCACAGGCAGGCTGGTGGGAGACTGCCCTTGCCCTCGCAGACACCCAGGGGCCCAGAGAAGCTCAGGTCAGGAGCTGGTTGGGCTCAGAGAGGCCCCGAGGGTGCTGTCCTAGATCCTGAAGGGGCTAGGGGAAAGAGGCAGCCCACCCAGGGGCTCAGGAGGGCGGGCAGGGGCTTACATGCTGGGTGCAGAAGTGCTGGATGACATCAGCGTTGGCCAGGATGTGCCTTGCCAGTTGCTGCTGCTGTTCGGCTGTCTTGAGGACCAGGCAGCGCTTGCTGAGGCGGATGATGTACTCCTTCACCAGGTGCAGGTGCACGCTCTCCATGAGCTCCTGGAGGGCAGGCAGCCAGGGTCGTGTGAGCCAACCGCTGATGGGGAGCTCACCACCTTCCTGGAAGCCTTGAAGCCAGGAAACCAGGGAGAGGCAGATGCCAGAGTAAGAGTGCATACGTGGGCGTGTATCCACAGGTGCATGCGGGTGTGGGGGTGCACACACACGTTAGCACTCGTGTCCGGGCTTTCCCCCGCCCTCCAGGCCCAGCCCCAGCCCAGAGCGTGCTCACCTCCCGGAAACAGTCCTGCAGTTCTGAGAACTCAGGCAGCCTCCCACTCACAGTGGCAATGATTTTCTCCAGGGTCTCCGCGGGGGTTGCCCAGTAGGTCTGTGTGAACTTCTTGAACAGCGGCTGAGACAGGGGAGGCAGGAAGTCTGGTCACACCCCGGAGAGGCAGGGCCGCCAGCCGCAGACACGCAGGCACACACGCAGACACGTGTGCCCGGCAGGAGGGCCGAGGGGGGCTCCAGGACTCCCAGGGAGCCCAGGCAGAGCTCAGGTCCATGCTCACAGACAGGAAGCGGAGGCAGGGTCTGTGCACCCTTCTCCAAGGTCATCCAGCTGTGACTCAGGGGCCAGGACGGCCTGTCTGCCGGCCCTGGGCCTTTTCCACTGCCTCCCTCTTAAATAAATAAATTCCTGCATAAACAAAGCCTTGTGCCTGGCTGGGCCTGTGAGACCGGTGCCAAGCGATCCAGGGTCACTGGTAGGGCCTTCACTGCTCTCAGGCCACCCGTGGCCTCTAGCCCTGGACACTGGGCAGGGAACACCTCCTCTTCCTTTTGAGGGACCCCCACCTCACCCTCTGCTAAAGGAACTACTTTAATTCAAAGGGCTTTCTGTGGATTTCTTGACCCACAGCAGATGTGACCCTGGCTGCCAAAGGCCCCAAGCATCAGGAGCTGGGAGTTGGGCACAGGGACAGAGGACAGAAGATCTGGAGAGTTGGAGGGAAAGTGTGAGCAAACTTGGGGACTGGGCTGGGTCTACTTCTCCAGGCCCTCCCAGCCCTGGCAGCCCAGGCCAGGCTCTAGGACAAAGCCGTGGGCAAAGGCAGGACCCCCTGGGGCGCCGTCACCTGGCACGGCAGCTTGCTCCATGCCTCTCACAGGCCCAGACCGTGTCCTCCCCACACCTTTGCTGCTGCCGTTCCTCCCCGGGAACACTCTCCCGCCCTCCCCGTGGCCCCCAGCGTTGGGCTCAGGATGCCACCTTCAGGTCCGCGAACAGGCTCTGGAGCAGGGTGTCGAAGCCGTGACGCTTGAGCTCACTCAGGGGGCCCAGCAGGAGGCTCAGGGGATCCTGGGGTACCTGCCACTTCTGCTCCATGGATGTCCTGGGAGACGGAGGCAGGGAGGTCACACCAGCCCTGCCCAGCCTACAGCCCCACACCCAGGGAGGCAGTTAGCCCCTTCTCCTCACTCTAGAACCCTCGATGGCTCCCCATCCCCTGTGGGATCAAGTCCAGGTCCTCCCTCCCGTCCATGCTCTCCAGGCCCCCAGCACACACCGACAGCACATCCCCCTCTAACTGAGGGCAAGTCAGCACCCCACGGCCCAGTCTGCCCCTCTGCTTAGCAGGCATGACCGCCGCACCTACACCGCCCGGCTGTGTAAGGATAAAATGATGAGTGAGTGGTTGGCGTGAGTGCGCGAGCCACCCAGCACTGACGCTGGCTGCTGCTGCGCCCGTCCTTTCCGCACGCACCGTGCTAACTTTCAGTCCACTTCTTTGCCTGAGTGGCTCCTCCTCCCCTCCAGCCCCAGCTAGCCTCTCCCCAAGGCCAAGCCTTCCCACCCCTGCCCACCACGGCCTCCCAGCACCCTCACCGGAAAGACAGGCAGTTGTTGATGTTGGCCATGACATTGGCCCTGTAATTTCTCAGCTTTTTGCATCTCTCCAGAAATTCGTCAAAGGTGCGCTGGTAGCTGGTAAAACCAGAAGGGGCACATTCAGGAGCAGCACAAACTCGGGGACAGAGCAGCCTCCAGCCCGCCCTGCCAATCTCCCTGGGTTCCCGCAGCTCAGGGAGGGCGGCCAGCCCCTCAGCGGCACGCACATGGCTTCGCAGGCTAAGGCCAGTGGGGCCAGAGCCCCTCCAGGGCTCCTGAAGAGAGCGTGAGCCCTGCGCTGCTGCCCCCAGCCCTTCCCCCAGGATCCTATCTATCACTGAAAGACCAGAGGGGGCGGGGCTGGCTGGAGGAGTCCTGGGGGCGTTGGTGAAGGGGTGGCAGGGTCTCAGTCCCTCCTGGGGCATCCTCTTTGAAGCTGGAGGCTGCTCTGCTGGGAGCTTTGCTGACTGGGGGACAAGAAGCTCCACACTGAGTCCTGCCGGGGGTCAGACCTCTTGAGCACCCAGGGGCGTGGGGGGGGCTGATCTCACTTGGACCCCCACCTGAGGCACAGGCAAGGGCTGTGGCTCTGAGTGGGTGGCCGCAGGGCCCCTCCTGTGCAGCACAAGCACCACCCACCTCCGCAGGAGTGCAGCCAGCTCCGCCAGCAGCACTTGCTTTATCTGCGCGCCCAAGTCGGGGGTGATGCTCTCCGCCTTGGCCTGGGCCTGGGAGATGATCTGCAAGGTTGTGGTGGGTGGGCTGAGCAGGGGCTGGCCTGGACTGGGGCTGGGGTGAGGGGGGAGCATGCTGGAACAGGGGGTGCCAGGAGGTGGGCAGTGCATGCACCCAGGAGTGCGTGGGCTGTGAGTGTGCACAGTGCGGGCTGGACGTGGGCAGACCGGGTACCTGGAGGATGTCGATGGCCAGCTCACTGTGGCAGTGGCCATCCAACCTCTGGGGGGCCACATCCTGGGCCCAGTGCTGTGACTCCAGCTCCAGGGCACGGGCCATCAGCTCCTTCACATTGGCCTGGGGGGAGGAGGGGCAGGTCATCGTAGCACTGACCCACCTCCCTGCTCACCTGGAAGTTGCTGTCTCTGATCCCCCCTGCCTTGCCTTCCTGCCCCACCCTGGCCCAGGCCCTGGCCCGGCGCAGGACTCACCGCCTCGTTGGACAGGAACGTGGCCTCTAGCAGCCGGATCTGCTTCAGGGGCAGGAGGCTCCCAAGCCCAACACCCTGCAGCTCACCGGCCAGCTTGGGGCTGTTGATGACGTCACTGTGGGCAGAGGGAGGCTGGCATGCGGAGAGCTGCACCCACTCAGCGCCGTCCCTCAATCAGGAGCCACCTTCCCAGCCTTGGCCTCTGGTCCCGGCAGGCCCAGGCTCCGCTGCACCCTGCAGCACCCCCACCCCATTCCGTGGTTCAGATGATGGGCCCTCTGTCCGCTCAGTTTTGTTCAGGCCAGAAACCCTGAAATCATCGTCGTGCCTCCCGACTCTCAGCCCCACATCCACGCCTGCTTCAAAATAGCCCCCAAATCCATCACCCCCGAGCCACCCTGGTGCCCTGCGGCCCCCCATTCTCACCTGCTTGTGCAGGAGCCTCCTCCCCACCCCTCTGCCCCTGCCCTGCCCGCAACAGCCCCTTCTCTACCCAGCAGCCAGAGCCACCTTTCAGATCCGATCTCCCTGCCCCAAGTCAGCTCCTGGTCACAGCAACCCTGAGACCCAGCCAGCTCTCCCGCCTCCCAGACCTGCTGACCTTGGGCAACTCGCCAGCCCTGCCCGCCCCTACCAGGCCAGCCCTGCTGCCCCCAGAGGGTGGGCCAGCCGGGGCAGGAAGGGCTGCCCCCGAACTGTTCCATGGAGGCGCCTCAGCTCACTCTCGTGGCGCCTCTGTGGGGTCCCTGAGCTCCCGGGGGACCTGCCCAGCCCTGGCACTTCCAAAGGGGCCTTTGTCTGCCTGGAGGCTTAAGAATGACCCTCTCTGTGCCCCTCACCCAGTCTAGACACAACTGTGTCCCTCTGTCCCCCCACACTTCTGGCCACGCAGGCTTCAACAATGCCTCCCTGGACACCCCGTCACCAGGGCTCCATGCCCAGGCTGACCTTAGTTTCCTGCTGTGCTTACCCCACTGGGCTCCAGGCTAGGAGACCTTGAGGTCACTGGGACAGGAAGGCTCATGGGCAGAGGTGCCAGTGTCTGGTACTTCCTGGTGAGTCAGGACAAGCAAGCAGGAACTGGCTCGGGGCTGGGCTATCCCTCCTGCAGCCCCTGCCCTGTGCCCATCTCCCTATGCCCTGCTAACTCCTCACCCACTACCCCCTGGGCCCTTCCTCTGTCCTCCTGCTGGAGCTGACCCATCAACACCAACTGAACCCACTGCCACCCAAAGGTCCTCAGGCCCTCAGACACTGCCCGCACTGTTTGCACCTCCAGGCTTCACGCTTACAGCTGGGCCAGCAGTGGCTGAGCCCCCATGCCCCTGGCCTCCCGTGCCCTGGGCACTTCTGCCCTGCAGTACATGTCCCTTCTTCCCACACAGTCTATGTGAATGAGGGCCACATGCAGTGATCCACGGCATCTCAGCCACTCAGGGGATGCCTGAGGCTATACCCAGCTGGGGTACCAGCTGTCCTCCATTGACACAGCCACCTCCCACCTGAGAAGCTCCAGGCCTCGGTGGCCAGAATCCAGCTCTACCATGGGCTCACAAGGTGACCCTGCACACGGGATCTTTCCCACAGGCCCCTGGCCCTATCCCACCCCTGCTAGTCGTTCTGCCTGAGGGTGCCCCATAGCTTGCGAAGTAAATCCAAACACCCTGACAAGTTCTGCTGAGCTCCCAGAGTGTCCCTTCAAGGTTCAGCCTCAGACCCTGGAAGATACCATGTCCTTTGCCAGGAACACCATCCTCCCTCCCACCTCCTGCCCTGCCTGGCCTGTCCCCTCCCCAGCCTAACTCCGTCACACTCATTAGCCTGTGAGCTGCCTCGGAGCAGGGACACTTCTCCCGCAGGGACACTGGGCTGGTTTCCCTGACTCCCCCAGGCCTGCCCTGGGCCATCATTGTTTGCTCTACCCCCTCCCCAGACTGGGAGCTCATGAATGAATGAAGTCCCTGCCATTCTCTGGCCTCAGTTTCCCCAACTGCAGAATGTGGCTGAGGCCCAGGAAATTAAGGGCTCCAAGTGCAAAGCCGCCCCAGCCTGGTCCCTGTGGCCAGGCCCTGGCCTTGCGTGCCCAGGTTCCGTCCTTCTGAGTCCAAGTCCGACCCCTGCACTCTCAGATCCCCAATTCTGCAGGCAGCGGCCTCGCTGAAAACAGCTCCCTGGGACACCCCTGCAGAGCAGACCCCTCCCTGCCCCGGGCGCAGCCCGCCGCTCACTTGGGGTAGAGGTTCTGCACCCAGACCAGCAGCATGTAGGTGTCGCGCTCGCACAGCTCGAACTGCGCCATGGCGGCCAGCTGGGCGGCGAAGTGCTCGTGGTAGCTCTGGGCGTAGGTCGCCACCACGCCGAACTCGGGGGGAAACAGCGGCTTCAGCCTCTCCACCACGGCCTCCAGGTCCTCCTTCATGGTGCGGCCCATGTGCAGGAAGACGCTCTCGGCCTCCGAGCGGCCCTCGGCGCCCGCGGCCGGCCGCCGGCCCATGCGCTCCTCGGCCGCCTCGGCCACGCTGCGACGCCACAGCTGCAGCCAGCGCCGCGGGCGCGTGGCCGCCAGCGCCGAAGTCCCCGGCCCCGCCGCCGCCGCCTGGCGGTCCTCGCGCTCCTGCTCGGCCACCACGGCCAGCGCCTGGCGCAGCCGCTCGGGCGCCACCTCGAGCGGCCGGCGCAGCACGCCGAGCGCCTGGTCGCGCAGCAGCGCGTACAGCGCCTCCACCTTGCTCTGGCGCCGCACCAGCTCCTCCGCGCCCGCACCGCCCGCCGCCGCCGCCGCCTGCAGCTCCCGCTCCAGCGCCAGCAGCGGCCGCGCCGCCTCCAGCCGCCCGCGCTCCAGGGCCGCCTTGAGCTCCTCCACTGCGCCCGGAAAGCCGCGTTAGCGCCCCCCAAGGGTGAAGGCCGAGTCCCAGACGGGACTCAGGCCTGGTCGCCCCCTCCCCAGTCCGCCCCGCCGGGCACGGGTGAAAGCGGGAGGCACACACACCTCCAAGCCCAGCTCGCTGCCCCCGTGTCCCGGGTGGGTGGCTCATCCATGCCCACGGGCTCCTACCCTGCCCAGGCCGGGGCTGGCTCTAACGCACGAGCCCTGGGGCCCAGCCTACCTGTGGGCAGTGGGCCATCCAGCCCCGGCCTGGGCTCAGGGTCGCCCTCCGGCTCTGCCGGGCCCAGCTGGCCCTTCTTCTTCTTCCCCTTGGTGAAGACGCTGAACATGTTGGCCAGTCCTTTTGGCTTCTTCTTCTTCTTCTTTGAAGCCTTTTCCTCCTCCCTGTCTGGGGCTACCCCAGCCTCCAGGGATGGCACCAGGTCCTCAGAGGAGGCCTCTGACTCCGCCTCTGACGTGGAGGGCAACTTTTGGGGGCTTCTGGGTAAGTCGAGGGTCCCAGGCATAGGCTGCTGGCCTGGAAGGCCTTGGAAGAATGTCATCATCTTCAGCATCACCCTAGCTCAGGCCTGTGGGTTAGGGGGAGGGAAGATGAAGATGTCAGTGGCCACGGTGCACTGGCCCTGGCTCCAGGCTCCCAGGTCCGAGCGCTCAGCTGTGGTGGCCACACTGAGCGTGCTTGGTCTGTTTTCACTCATACAACCACCGGGGCTCTGGCCATCTCCTGGCCTAGCCAAGCACCAACAGCTCTGCTGCCTTCCCTCCACCCACAGGGGCTGTTCTGGCCCCTCCCAGAACAGCCCCTGAGACAGGGAAGAGGCTGGGATGCCAAGCCGCCCAGACAGAGGGGCCTTCACTTCATTTTGGCAAATCCTTCCTTGACAGCCCACCTGCTGGGCAGGAGGAAGGGACTGCAGGGTGTACCTCCTTGGATCCCACGAGACCCTGGGGAAGAGGCAGGGCAGGGGCTGCTGTCCCTTTGGACGGAGCAAGAACAGAGGTCCAGAAGGGTCAGTGTCATGCCCGGTCACAGAGCACCAGAAGCTGGCCTGAGGCAGGAGCCTAGGCCCCCTCCTGCCTAGCTGCACCTTGCCCAGTTCCTACCATGCCATGGGACCGTGGAAAGCTGCCATGAGCAGGAACACGGCTGCTCTTGCTGGGCCACGAGGGGCAGAGACTGACCCCTCTGCCAGCCCTGGGGCTCAGATCTACAGAAGCCATAGGGGGTGGGAAGGGGCCTTGGAGACCCTTTCACGTATCATGGGGGGGTTAGGAACTCAGCAAGGCACAGGGCTGCCTGAGGTCACAGGGCAACTTGGGCCGAGAAACCAGGCTTCCTGGCTTCCACGCAACCCTGCCTGCTCCCAAACGGGGTGACATCATAGTCACAAAAGTTTCCCGTTTCTGTACCCTTCCTGGGTGCCCATCCCATCTCTTCCTCTCTAGCATCTGAAAAGGGTGTTGTTATTTAGGTTTACAATGTCCCTGTGGTAAACAGCTTGGGCTTGGAACTCAGATCACCTGGCTCCAGAGCCCGCCTCTTCCCCTACCCCGTGTTCCCCACTGCCCTGCAAGCTGCATCCAGAGAGGCAGGACCCTCCCCAGCACCCTGACCAATGTCAAAGCAAGGCCAGGACCACTGCAGGGGAGCATGGCTGAACCTAAGAGAGGGCTGGGCCTCCCTGGTCACTGGGCTGACCTGTAACCATGGTGCCACCTGCCCGCCCCACCCCCAAAAATAAATATATCAAGCTGTGTCTCATGTATCATGATGACTTGGAATAACCCCTGCAACAGCCTTGCAAGGCAAATAGGATGATCCACCATCCAGAAGGGGAAACTGAGGCTGGGGGGGAGGTGCCTGCCCCAAGCACAGCAGGCGTGGGGATTCAGGTCAGGCCTGCCGGACTCTTCCCACAGCCCCTGCTGTTGCGTCCACCAGCCCGGGTGTCCTATCCCTTTCCCTCAGGGGGTTGCCCCATACCCTGGGGCTTGGCCAGAGCCACTTGGGGGACAGAAAGCCTGGGCTCCTCCCACCCCCAGCCCCTGCCATCTCATCTGGTGCCCTGTGCAGAGTCCCACACTCCTGGACCCCAGTTGCTCCCTGGTACCATTTGGGCTGAGAGCTCCACTTCAGGACCAAGCTGGAATTGCCCTGAGGAGCTTCAAAGCCAAGGTTCCCAGGTGCAAGGCCACTGGACACTTCTGCCCTGCCTACCCACTGGCCCAGCTTCCCCTCCCAACCCATCCCATTTGCACTCCAGGCACCCCGGGAGCTGGTCTATCCAGCAGGGCTGCTCAGCCCCACCCTGGGCACCCAGGCCCCACCCCTGCCCTCCTCCAGGGGTGGGAGAGGGGCCACCCTGACCAGCCATGCTACCCACCAGCCTCACTGTCCCTCCCCTTCCCATAGGACACAACTCCTCAGACCCACACAGTCTAGGCCCTCTCCGTCCTCCAGGCCCAGCTTCTGCAGGTCCCCTTGCAGCATCGCTGGCCTCTCCCCTCTATGGCACGAAACACCTGCCCATCAGGGTCCCATAGCTGGACCCTGGGCTTCGTCCCAGGTCTTGACTCGCAGAGGCAGCTGGTGCAGTGGGAAGAGAAACGGCCGTGGGCTCTCTGCACCTCTCACCCGCGTATGGACTGACACCCCCTTCCTTCACAGGCCTGTCTCCCCACCTCTGGAACAGGAATGAGGACCCCACCTTGCCACGCTGCTCAGAGGATGTGGCAAAGCCACACAGCTGGCTTTGGGGCACCTAGCTGGGCTCAGCAAGGGTGATACCCTGTGTGCCTGTGTCTGTCCTGAAGGCACCGGGAGGGCTGCAT
Organism: Lepilemur ruficaudatus; assembly: GCA_963574885.1. Taxonomy (NCBI): domain Eukaryota; kingdom Metazoa; phylum Chordata; class Mammalia; order Primates; family Lepilemuridae; genus Lepilemur; species Lepilemur ruficaudatus. The sequence continues at coordinate 5,741 of CAUYRT010092762.1, read as the reverse complement.
CCCAGACAGGAGGAGGGCAGGAAGGCACCCCTTAAAGCCCCAGCTCTAATTGGCCCACTGAGGCGGGAAGGGGCCTGCAGAGCAACACAGTGCGGCCACAGCTCCACGGAGGCCTCCCCTCCGCAGCTTCTGCCCGGCTCAGGGCCAAGAGCCACACAGCCTCCCTGCTCCCTGGGCCTGGCTCCTCTCTTCTGGGGCGCAGCCATCCCCCGATGAGGACATCCAGGCACAGGCAAGGAAGTGACTTAGCCTAAGTCACACAGCCAGGGAGTCACACCACAGGGCTGGGCCTTCCTACGGCGAAGGGAAGGGAGACCCAGCGCCTGTCCGCCAGCCCCGCCCTCCCTTTCTCTCGCTGGACGGGGCCCACCCGGAGGGCTGCTCTGCACAGGGGCCTCAGTTTCCCTAGCAGTGGTGCTGCCCAAGGCCAGGGACCCTCGGAGCGTCTGCTGCGCTCTGTCAGGCCGTTCCCTCGGGGAATCCGGCCGGGGACTCGGGGCCAGGGCGGGCGAGAAGCGGAGTGGAGCCGCTGGGGACGGACCACAGAGGCGGAGGTCACTTACTGTGTCCAGGCCGGGCCGCCGCTGTCCGGGCCCCAGCTAGGCGCCGCCTGAAATAGTCGCAGGCTCCGCCCCCGCCCCGCCCGCCGCAACCGCGGAAAACCCGCGGGCGGAGGCCAAGGCCCGGTGTGGCGGGGGCTGTGTCCCTGTGTCCCGGTGTCCGGGCAGCGCTGGGCTGGCCCAGCGGGAGGGAGTGAGGCTCGGGTCGCCCGGGCAGGGGTGGCGGGGCGGGCCGTGCGTCGCCGGGAATGTGGGGCACCGGGAAGGCCCTGGGGGGCACCGGGATCCATCCGGCGCCGCCGGGCTCATTGTCCGACGACAGCTTCTGATAGGCTGCCCGCAGAGGGCCGCGCTCAGGGCCACTTTCCGCGTCACAAAGCCAGCACCCACCCCGGCTCAGAGTAGCGCCCGCGTCCCACACTCACTCCCTCAGTAGCCAAGCTCGCCCCTCTGGGCAGAGCGCTCCGCTCTCGCTGCTCGCTTGTGCAGGCATGGAGGGGGCTTCCTGGAGGAGGCGTCCTGAAGGGAGGGGCTGTGCACGGCCGCCTGCTGGGGGCCTTGCTTGAAGCCAGGAACTGCTCAGAAAGGTGAAGTGACTTACCCAGGTGACACGGGCAGAGTGTGAGTTCACACAGGCCGGGAGGACTCCCACTGAGCACGCCCCTCTCTGGGACTGGCTCCAGAGCTGGCAGGCAGTGGACAGGAGGCCCCGGCCCCAGGACTCAGACTTGGCCATCACTTGGCCCAGGGTTGCCCCCTCAGCACCGCGGTGAGCAGGTCACAGCACTTTCTGGTGCTCAGTTTCCCCTTCCCAACCCTGTCTCAGGTCTGTGGGGATGGAGGGGTGGGAGGCTGGGCGGAGGTGCGTGAAGGGGAGCTTAACTTCCTTCACAGCCTAGGAATTCCTGCCCTCTGGAAAGGACCATGTCATTTAGGAATTTCCCAGCTGGGCACCAGCTTCCCTTTTGCTCCTTGCTGGAACCTCTGCTCCTCCCCTCTGTGTCCAGCTCCTCTGTCCCCTCCCTCTGCCCCCTCCTCCTTTCCCGCTGCCCCCACCGGCCTGGGCACCGGTCTACCAGAGCTGGGAGGGGCAGCTGAGTCGGGGGTACATTCAGGGGGTGCCCCTTGGGACTGAGAACTTCCTCTTCCTCTTCAGGAGTGGTGGCCAAGCGCCAGGTTTGAGCTTAGGCTGTCATCTACCCTGTCCCTGAGGGGCTTACAGGGGCAGGGCACAGGAGGCTGCCAGGAGAGGGGTGTAGACTACGTACCCCACCCCTTCTCTCCTCCAGGCCCTGGGAATGACATTTTCTAGATGAGTCAACAGAGCCACGGGACCTCAGGGCTGGGAGGTGATTCCATCGGCTCCACAGTGCACAGATGGGAAGACCAGGTCAGGCCAGCCCAAGCGCAACCAGACATGGACGATGGGATGAGAACCAAGGGGTCCTGGCCCGATGCCGGCTGTGGCCTCTTTGTGCAATCCCCACGAGGCTCTCCCGGCAGACTCTGCCCCATCCGGCGCTCCTAACTCCGCGCAGATTGGGAAATGGCGAGGGAAGCCTGCATGGGGGAGGGGTTGTCAGGCCCACAAGACCCGACTGTCCCCTCAGAGCCAACACCCGGTCAGCCTGGGCTTTGCAGGGCAGGGGCAGGGCCGCCAACCTTGTCTCCAGCTGCCCGCAGTGGCTCACCCAGAGCAACTGCCAGGGATTTGGAAAAGAGAACACTGCTTTCCGCCTGCGTGGTGTGCCAGTCACTTAGTCTTTGAGTTCAGTCCCCAACAGAAGGGAAACCTGAAAGTGGGGCCACACAGAGGGCTGAGGGATGGCATCCAGTGGGGCCCACAGGGCAGGAGTTCCACTTACCCCCTTTTGGCATATGAGGAAACTGTCCTCAAGCGGCCAGGCACCTCCGGCCAAAGAGCCACCCCCAGCAGGAAATGAGCATCAGATGCTGCTTGGGAATGTGACCAGCTGCTGTCCTATTTTCCACCTCCCAGGGGACAGGCTGGGGCAGTGGGCTGGTTCCACCAGGCAGGGAAGGCAGCAGGCAGGAGCACACGGGCGATGACCCCCCAGTCCAGCCCAGAAGTCAAGTTCTCCAGCGCCTGGCCAGGAGCCACCGTCAGCCCAGGCCTCATGGGACATCCCCTCCCTTCCCTGTGCTTGTGCAGTGACAGCTGACTTTTTATTTTTTTAAATTATGGTAAAATACACATAACAAAATGTATCATTTTAGCCACTGTGAGTGCGCAGTTCTGTGGCATTAAGCCCATTCACGTTGCTGTGCGACCGTCACCACCATCCACCTCCAGAACTCTTTTCACCTTGCAAAACGGAAGCTCTGTGCCCACCATGCAACAACTTCCCATTCCCTCCACTGTCTGTCTCTGTGGTCTTGACTACTCCAGGGACCTCGCGTAATGGGAGTGCTTTCGGACTGGCTTATTTCACTCCGCGTGACATCGTCAAGGTTGTCTCGTGTTGCGGCATGTGTCAGAATCTCCTTACTTTGTAAGGCTGAGCACCGTTCCGTGGTGTGTCCACACCACGCTTTGCTTACCCCCCATTCCTCGACAGACACCTGGACTGCTGCGACCCGCGGGCTACTGTGCATCACGCTGCCGCAGCAAATTCTCTTCCTGTTCCTGCTTTGACTTCTTTTGGAGAGACAACTGGCCTCTGTCGACCTCCACAGATGCCAGGTTCTTTTAAGTGCTCTGTATACATCAACTGATTTCGTCAGGCAACCTAATGAAATGAGAACTGCTTAATTATCTCCTTTTCACAGATGAGGAAACTGAGGCACAGCTAGGTCCAGTATTGTGCCCGTCAGTGGTGGGGCTGGAAGCCCCTTCACTAAGCACAGTGCTATATTACCTCTCCTCCACTGTTGCTCAATATCTGAAATGCAGCTTGATGCATTTAAGTCGGACACACGGAAGGACTTCCAGGCTAGAGTTTTAGATGTAGAAATGGGAGGTACTATCTTCTGCTTTTTCATCTTTAGAAAAAAAATGTATTTCCCAATCTTTTTCATTGCCTTGTTTAGTCAATTAATTAAAACTCCACCCCCGCCCTGTGGGGCAGCAGAAGAGGCCAACCCAGCCCTGGCCAGAGAATACTACAGGGTGGTGCATGGTCAGCCTCCCTCCCGCTGCACTCGGGCTGTGTGAGCGGGTGCTGCGGGGAAGCTCTCTGAACAGGGGAGGCTGAAGGCCAGAGGGAGGCAGGACCTGGGCCGGGCCTGGCTGCAGCAGGAGACCTGGCCGGGACACCATCGTCACAAGAACAGTGCTGACCTCGGGATGGGCTCCCTTCGAGGGGAAGGCCGAGGCACTCCAGGATGTCACCTAGCCCCTCCCACATCGGCCAGGGCCCACTTCCCTCTGCAGGATGACTTGCACTTCCCACTGCCCTAACCCCGGCTCTCAGGTCGCCGGCGTCCACTCTGCTTCTCCCTTTCACTTCCCAGGCCACCACCAGGCCTGGGACCCTCCTTGGGGCTTCTTGTTTCCTGAGAATGCTGCACTCACTAACAGCACTGGGCAGAGCCATTGTATTCCCCGTTGACAGCTGAGGAAACTGAGTCTCAGAGAAGTTAGTGGACACAACGTTTGAGGCCTTGAGACCGGGGTCCCTGCTACTACTCAGCCTTCCTCAAGAGGGGAAGTGACCTGCTCAGGGTCATTTGCAGCTGCTGACTTCCCCCAGGACCACGGGACAGCTGACCAGGAGCCACCCTCATGGGGAAGCCCCTCCTACAAAGGCGGGGCTCTAGGACACTCACCAAACCACGCAGTGTTCCTTCCCTGCCCCAGAGAAGCTGTTTACTTGTTAATAGACCCTCCCCATCCTCCCAGGAAGAAGCCAGGCCCAGGATTCCTTTTTGTGCTTGGCAGGTGGGGAAACTGAGGCCTGAGGACGCATGGATTCTTCAGGTGTTCAGTGAGCCTGGCTACTTCACTCGCTGGAGAGAGGGCCACGTGGGAGAAAGCAGGGCCCATGGGGCAGCAGGACCCCAACCCAGTGGCCTTCCCTAGAGCGCAGTGCAAGAGGGCTCCCTGTGCCAGCCCCAAGTGGCCGCGACCCTCCCCAAGCCCAGCTTTCTCTCCTAAAAGAGCCCAGACTTTCACAATGGCTCCCCAGCAGTGATGCAAAACCTCCAAGTTCAGCTCCATCCCTCCCAGCCTGGGCTGCCCAAGGGCCAGCAGTGCGTGGGCCTTCTCAGAGCCGGCATGATTTCCAGGAAAACAGCTGTGGAGCCTCAGTCCCCTTATGGTCCCTCCCAATGACAAACCAGTCACGTGGCAGGGGCTTTGCTGGAAATCCCAGCGCTTCATTAGGGCGGGCAAGAGGAGGGGGGCAGAGGGGAGGGGGGCTGCCCTAAACCACCAACCGCAGGGGATGCAGGTGCTGGGAGCTCCCCTTCCAGACTTTGGGGAAGGAAGGCACCATGGTGGGGGCTCACACGTGGGGACCATCTGGACCCTGGGAGCTCCATCACTTCCAGCTGTGTCTTTCGACACATTGCTCCACCCCTCAGGACACGCTCAGGGGGTTGGCAGGGGTGGCTTAAAGGAGGTAGTGCACATAAGTAACTGTGACAGGTAGGGGGACGCTCACCAAGTACCGGGCCCTCCTCCAGTAGCACACTTGCACTTTTGCATGGAATGCTCCCGATTTTACACAGGGAGACAGAGCCCAGAGGGGTGGAGTAATCTGCCCAAGGTGACACAGCTAGGAAGGTGCAGCACTGGGATTCCAGCCCAGAGGTGCCTAAATCCAGAGGCTGATTGTTAACTGCTGCACTGTATCTGCGGGAGCAGGAACGCTGTAAGTCACTCCAGAAACATCAGAACTTCTCATGACGCGTCTCTCCCAAGATCCTAAGATTCCACTCTTTTCTATCCATCTAAGAGCCTTGGGTTCATCATTTGATTTTATTGGGATCAAGAAGGACTGCCCCATCCCCCAACCACCTCCAGTAAAACAGGTTCTTCACCAATGCCCGACATTCCGCTGCTCTGCAAGCGCTCGTTTTTTTTTTGGTTTTTTTTTTTGTTTTTTTTTTTTAGACAGAGTAAAAAACCGCAGCCCCGGCAACAGTGAGTGCCGTGGCGTCACCCAAGCAAACCACAAACACAAAAACAACGGCACAAACCAACCATATGCCACACCC
>CAUYRT010092760.1:0-29797 GCA_963574885.1 Lepilemur ruficaudatus | reverse complement strand
CCATCTCTCTTTCTCCCTCTCTTCCTTCCTCCCTCCCTCCCTTTCTTTCTTTTTTTCTTTTCTCTTTCTTTTTCTTTCTTTCTTTCTTTCTTTCTTTCTTTCTTTCTTTCTTTCTTTCTTTCTTTCTTTCTTTCTTTCTTTCTTTCTTTTTCTTTCTTCTTTTTTTTGCTAAGTCTTCCCAAATTCTCTAAAATCTTTATTAAATGCTTCTCTATTCAATTTTCTACAAAGACAAGCTGGTCAGATAATCTAGCAAGTTTTTTACCCCCCTTGGAGAAATATCTCTGGTACCCTGTCTTCTCCCACTTTTGTCTGGTTGCTGTTTGAGACATTTTATAAAAAGATGTTATTCATGGTTTTTTTTTTGTTTGTTTTTTGGCTGTCATCTGTAAATTTATTTTTTCATTTTATGATGCTGTAGCCTCTTTCTAGAAATATGTACTCCTTTTACTTGTTTTTTCTCTTTTTTGTTTCCTTTGGAGTGATATTCCAGTAACATTTTGAGAATGATTCTATAGGCAATAAATATCTTACAAATTTGCGTGTTAGGAAGTCTCTTTATCCTCATACTTGATTTAATTTAGATGAATATGGATTGAAAATAATTTTCACTTAGGACTTTAAAAGCATTTTCCAGTTCTCTTCTAGTTTCCTATGTTATTGCTGAGAAGGTGAATGTTATTTTGATCCCGATCTTTTTTATATGACCTACTTTGTTCACTGTAAGCTTTTGAGATTTTCTCTTTCTCACCAGCATATGGATTTTACCAGAATGTGTCTTATGGGTCTTTGTTCATCCCTTTTGCTGGGGCATTTGAATACTTCTCTCAATCTGGAGACCCAGGTTGTTAATGAGAAATGTCTTTGTATTATATCATATCCCTAGTAATTTCTTTAGTAGCATTTTCTCTAATCTTCATTTTTTAAATACTATTTGTGGAGTGTTGGATTATCTACATTGACAATCTAGTTTTTAAACAGTCTTTTCTCACCTCTTTTTGTAAGTTTGTCTTTTTCAGTTTACTTTTCATTATCTTTTAACTCTTGTGCTAGCTATTAAATATTTACTTTTGGTGCTTAGATGTTAAATTTATAATTATTTTTCTTATTCTCTGTTTGTTTCTTTTGTATGGCATTCTGTCTTGTTTTACCAAGGCATTTTTTTTCTCACATTTAGGGGCATTGTTATCATTTCTTTGAAATTTTCTTGTCACTGTGTATTCTCTATTTCTCTGAATTTCGTCATCCTTTCACTCATGCTGTTTTATTTTTTCTCCTTGATGAATTTTCAGTGATGATCCTTTAATGTTTAATCATATTTTTTAACGAGGCACTAAAATTCTAATTAGAATCTCTATGCACAGGGTAAGGATTTCTTTTGGTTCACTGAGTAATAATTAACTACTTTTTTTCATGAGCAAGACAAAAGAATGTCAGTATCTGAGGTTAGTTTTCTCTGTGGCAGTCATTTACTTCAGAAAAAAAAAATTCTTAATCTTCTGTTTGGGGATATAGAAATACCCTTGGGCTTAACTCAGGTATCATTGTGCTTGGTGTCAATTTTTGGTGCCATGTCTGTCCCTTTTGTGTTATAGCTTGGGACCGTTCTGGTTCATGTTCTCCAGAGATGATACATTTTCTTTCATTTAGAGATGGGGAGATTGCTGACTCTTTTATAGTGGAAGAGTCATCGCAGATATCTAGAACTCCTCTTAGTGTTTCAACCAATCTCTCTTGTTTCCAGCTCCTGGCCTCCACCCTATCTTGGATAATACCTGGATATTCCAATGTCTGAATTTTTCTTGGCTATCACTATGTGGGTATACTTGTTTTATCTTTTAACAGTGTCTCCTATTTACATTTAGTTTGTCTTTCTTTTACTCTGCTAAATCAAATGCCAGTATACCACCTTCTTTTTGCCTTCACACAGTGTTGTTTAGAATTATAAACAATCTTCTAAGTTTAGCAAATATCAGAATTTGTATAGTAGGCTGATGACTCCCAAAAATATGTTCATGTCCTCATTTGAAAAAAGGGTCTTTGAAGATGTAATTAAGTTAAGGATTTTGAGATGAGGAGATTTTCCTGGATTATGCAGGAGGGTCCTAAATGGCATCACAAGTGTCCTTATAAGAGAGGGCCAAAGGGATATTTGACAGACCCACAGAAGAAAGTGATATGAAGATGGAGAGATTGGAGTGATGTGACCACAAGCCCGGGAATGCCAAGAGATGCAGGAGCCATCAGAACCTAGAAGAGGCCAGGAATGGATTTTCCCACAGAGCCTCTGAGAACACAGTCCTTCCAAAAAGCATGATTTCACCCCAGTAAAACTGATGTTAAATATGGCCTACAGAACTGCAACAGAATAAATTTCAGTTGTTTTTAATCTACCAAGGATATAGGAATTTGTCATAGCGGCCACAGGAGACAAATACAATTTGTATTAGAGTTTCTTTTGCTCCCCGCTGTTTAATGTTGATTTTTAAGAGGAGACAGATATAGAAAGATGTTTTTTTACCTTCTTAAATTGGAATACTTTAATTCTTTGATTTAGGGTGGGTTTTATTTCTCAGAATTTTATCCTTGCTATAAATTATGTTCACTTTCAGAAATATGGTGCTTTTCCAGATATGGGATTTTAACAGTGTTTTCATTTATTCCTCTACTCTTTGTATTACATTTTTCCTGTCAAATCAGCAGACAAGAGGCTTTAAGGAGGAGGAAAATGACATTACTACTTATCTTTTAGGAAGAAAGCTCTGGCAGTATTTTGATTATTGCACTGTTCAAGAGAGGCTGGGAAATCAGTGAGAGTATTTTGAATAAGAGCAGGTGAGCAGTAGATGACAATGACAGGAGTCAAAATAGTGGATTTACTGGGACAAAGATAAGAAGATAGAATGAAGAGATAATTCTGAAACAAAATTGGCAGAAAGTTGGAATTTCTACCATTGAGGGGAAGGAATAAGTGCAATGCTAGCAGTCACAGAGAACAACTGGATGCTGGGCGGGGTAGAAGGACCCAATCAGATACAGGCAGAAGCAAAGGAGATGATACCTAAGCTGGGTCTTAAAAGAGAGAGACCAATTTATCTGCAAAAGAAAAGGACCAGGGAAATAGATTGTGACAGCTGGGCTCTCCAAACACCATAGATGCTCTGAGAAAAGGCAGGGACGAGAGAACAGAATGGTGGCTGCGTCAGCTCAGAGTGCAGAGGTGGGAAGGAACCAGTTAATGAAGACCTCTGATTAATGTCCCCATCATTTCTTTCTCTAAATGTTCATTGCTACATTTATACCAATCTTTGGGACTGAAATAGTCTTTTGTCAACTCCTATGACTTTCTTCCTTTCAAAGTATAATCAGAGCTTTTTATCTTTCAGGACAGCCATCCCATTTCATGTTTTGGGGAGAAATTTATAAGGAATTATACTCACTAAAAATGTTATCTTCAGCTGGTTTTATACATTTATAATACACCATTTATTCATTCAATACATATCTAGCAAGTAAAAAGGAATAGCCAAGATTTGTTCTATACCTTCAGTTGTTGGAACTCAAGCATATGAACATGTGTTTTCTTGTTTAACAAATGTTAAAGAAAAAGCACCCTCATAGCAGGTCTTCACAGTTCTCTGTGCTTACCAGTATCCTGTAACATTTGACTATTTCTTCTTGAGATTTGTTTCCTGAAAGGAAAGGAGACGGGAGAGGAATAAACTTCGTAATGTGCAATCTGCATAATATATTCCAAAGTGCTTTAGCTCAGTTATTTTAGGTAACTTTCTGATCACATTGCATAGTTAAATCAAAATCAATTTTCTTTTCTTAAAAGCTTCAAAGTTAATTAATTTAGCTATGAATTGGGGACAAAATGACAAACATGAAAACAATTCCCCAATCTAATTAAATAGCAGCTAGGATCTGAAACACAGCTCTTTATTAAAAATTTTAGAGATGGAATCACAGGACTTTATTTGCTTTTGTATTTGATGTCTCGTCACCTTCTCTTCTAATTGTAAGTTTAGGTCTGATCATTTGGATATAGAATCAGGGAGCTGAGGAAGGTAGTATGTTGCCTAAGATTAACTCTTTAGAATTCTCTAACTCAAGGGGCTAAATTTCAAAACAACATAGACACTCACACTCTCAAGCATAAAATGACACAAGGGCTTTAGAGCCAGTGGTTTAAGAGCATTAACTCAGATTCAGCAGCCCTGATTCTGGGAAGATTGGCTTTATTGGCAATATCCTCTGATCCAGAATTTCCCTCACAGGGCCCTAAATATTCTAATCTAAGGCCTGATAATAGCTGTAAGGAGGTGAATGTAATCTTCACATACACAGTATTTTATTTTTATAGGAGTTTCCAGAGAAAGTATTTTACCCATATAAGAATTAGTGTCTTGATACTGTAAGGATTTTCGGCAACAAAATAAGGAGATTTTTGGAACAAGGAAGGTTAAAGGAACAGTAAACTGTGGTTAGGTTGGCCTTTCCACACTCCTCAAACTGTAACGTGTAGCATGTTCTTCACCACCTGGTCAAGGAAGCCCAGGTCTATCCCAGAGACATTCCTGCGTAAGTGCCGAAGACAGTCTTGGCTTTTGCTCTTGGCTGGACTCTGCCGTTCTCGATGGCTGGAATATGCCAGAGCACATTTGCCAATGCCTCTGATTTCTTCTCCTTGATTGAATTTGTTACCACTCTGTGTTCCTTAGTCTGTCTCTGGGGCCCAAGCAGAATTAGCCACCCAACAGCTAGAGCAATGAGTTGACTGGATGGAATCTACTGACAGTAAGGTAGATGGTGCAACTGAGTATCCCACAGGTGATCAAAGACAACCTGGATATCAGGACTCTAGTTTAGTCCTGACCTTACAAAAGATCCTCTCTTGAGGAGCTCAACACTTGCCCCTTAAACAGTTTCCTATAGGATCAGACTTCAACTTTGACCTCTCACAACTTGAGACATGTGATGTATGCTTTTGCTTCTTCACAATTTTTGACTTTTCTCCATCGTCCTGTATTGTGTAAATGTCTTTATTTTCTTCTATCTGAATCAAACTTGTACTTTCCAACCACTTTAGCTTTCTCAAACCCTCTGTCATCATCTCCAGGCCAGTCAGACCATTTTCTACATTCTGCTGTAAAATCTTTGCTTATATCACTCTAGCAACACATGAGAACCATTTACGCACCTGCATTCCATACCCCTTCTACAGGAGCTGAGCTTTCTCTGCTTTCCCAGCTCCCGTTCCAATCATTTATTTATTTTTTCAGATTTCAGATTATGGGAGTTCATTTAATGGTCTCTTTCTCCCCCCCCCTTCTAATCTTCATATTTACTTCCTTATTTCATTGTTTTTTATTTTAAAAAGAGCTTTAAAGGACAGCACTTGGACTGTATACTTTATATATTTATCAAAACAGAAGTTGAGCTGGGGGCTCCTGACCAGCCTGCTCTCTGATTCCTCAGCATGAGATTTTGCCTTTGCACTTTGATTCCTTGTTCAGCTTTTACTTTTCGTGAATGTCCTAATGTGTCATTTTTTCTGTGTTTGCTTGCTTGCTCTCTTTTCTTTCTTTCTTTTTTCTTTCTCTCTTTCACTCTTTCTTCCTTCTTTTTCTTTCTTCTTTTGTTTAAGCAACCTCACTCAACTCCCAATCACTCACCCATTTGACTACTTCATCCTATGCTGCAGGAAGATACTTTCTTGCTTTCCTGCTGCTGCCCAATCCTTTGGGACCATACAGACAGGGAGGGTCTCAGACATGAGTTATTTTAGATTGTCTGGGAAGATCTAATTAAGGGTCAAAGTAGTAGATGCTGTGGGAGGGCATTTGTCACTGACTGAAAGAGATGACTCTCACCATATGTTCTCAAAGGAGAAAACAAAGGCAATATGCCTACAGGAACATGATTTTATACATGTATTTTTAAAATTTTCTTATGGATCTAAGTAATAGGGTAGAAGCAGTGAAACTGAAGGAAAGAATAAATTTTGGGTTACTTATAAAATGAAAATAATTTTAAGTACTGACTAGACCTGGTAGAGTAAATAATCCAGAATAAAATAAAGGCTTCAAGATTTGTGATAAGGAGAATGTTGGAATTCATAATACACATAAGTTCTTTTTTTTTTTAACCTAAATATGCACTTAAATTATCTTTTAAAATTTAGGAAAAAATATGAGAAAGTAAAAATTCTTGATTCTGCCTCACGGAAATGACAGTTCCTATCAGTTTGATATCTGATCTTTTTACTATATTCAAAAACACTCATTTTACAAAATTGGGATCATACATTATCCAGAGTTTGGTCTTTTTTCTACTTTTGTTTATCTAAAGTTCACATCTCAGAACTCTTTAAAATAATCATTCTTAATGCCTATATATATCATAAGAATTGATAAACATTATTTTCAGTTTTGTAGGCAGTTATAAATAACTTTGTACAAAAATATTGGTCTGTCTCACTGATGAGTTTCTTACAAAAGAATCCTTGATATAACAATATTGAGAATCACTCCTTATCTTAGGGCTTTTTCACTGAGTGGTGCCTCTCTGGAAGTGCTTTCCTCCCACATATTATCATGTTGTTCTCCCATACTACACTTAGATTATGGCTCAAATGTCACCAGACCAGAGGGACATTTTCCTGAGCACCTATCTAAAATGTCATATCCGCCACATCCAAAATGATTTGCATTACTTTTTGTCTTAATGCTCAATAGTACTTAATATGTTATGTTTATTTGTTTACCTGTTAATTGTCTATCTCTACCTCCTATAACCAAGACAAATTAGGCAGAAATTATGTCTGTTTTGTTAAATACTTGATCCCTAGTGTCTCAAACAGTGCCTGGCACATAGTACCTGATCAGGAAATATCTGTTCAATGAATAGATAAATAAAAAGAAAAAACAAAAGAATTTTTATACATATAAATGAGTTAGTTTCCAGAAAGCTTTTCCAATTTATATGTTCATAAGCAATGTGTAAGAATATCCATTTTAATACAGAATAACTCATGTAAAATATTAATTTAAAATGATAAAATAATAGAAAAAACGTATACTATTTATCAATGTTGCTTTAGTTTTCATTTTTTATTTCTTCTTTGAATCATCTGTTTCCCTTCTTTATCCATTTTTTATTAAGGTGTTTGTTCCTTTAAAATAATATGTGAGAGCTTTCATGCATTAAATGTGTTAAAATTTTTCACGTTTGTTGATATTTTCCCTCTTTTATAATATTTGTTCAAATTTTCCTTATATATTGTTTCTATACACTGAATGGCTTATTAAAAATTTTTTTCCTTATATTTTGTGATATATTAGATTTAAGAATGTGTGAAGTCAAATATTGTAAGATTTCTTCCAGCAAGCCGGAATCTATATTATTGCTATAGATTTCAAACACATCTCTTACTTTTTGAAGTTTATCATTCATTTCACTGTTGTAATTTCTTAGAGTGTTATTTCTCATCTTTACTTCATTTTTCTTTCTTTATCCATTATGCTTTTTTTCTTTTTAAAAGTGTACCCTTTCCTTTAATTTTTTTTTTTTCTTTTAAGTTATTTTCTCCCTTTTATTCTGTATTCTAGGGGTCATGGCTTCATGAATTCTCTTTAGAATGCTTGTTTTCACCTATTTTAATAGATGACATATTCATTTATTGCTCTCCTTTTGAAAAGATTCTTATCCTATTTTCTCTGTACTATTTCTTGTACTCCCCATCTTATATTTGCATTCTATTTGGTCAACACTCTGGATTAGCCTCCATCTAGCCAACATCATATTCACAACTAGATAGCACCTGTTATTTTCTTACTATCCACTTCTTGCTGGTTAAATCCTATTCATGCTGGTTAAATCTCCTGCATGTTGTGACAGGTTGGTTTTCAGACCTCCCAGCTAGAGACTAGGAAGCATCTGTGCAGTCTAACTTTTCTCTCTAGAGTAAGTTGGTGTCCTATGTCCAAAACCTTGTTATTTCACAAGCATGAAAAGCTACAATTCCTAGCATAGTATTTTCCTTTCTCTACCATCTTCCTACCTCTGCTACCATGTGCATTGCTTTAACTAATTTTGGGGCAAAATCACATATCTCATACCAGTTCCTCTCTCTCTTCCTGTATTCAGGTACTAATACCAAAACACCCAGTGTAATTATGGCAATCTAGGTTTTTGGTGGAACAGGTCCATGAATCTGAATACAGTTAATCAAGAAACATTAAAATATTTTCTTAGTTTTCAGATCGATAAGACTAATCTGTCTGTAGTGCAGACCACCTCTTACTTTTCTTAGTCCAACAATATCATTAGCTTGAGAAGAATGGCAAAGGGATTATCTCTATTAATCTCAGTTTTTAGAATTGTTGGTAGATGTATTTTTCAGTGTAGGTATTTTAACAAAAAATTGGCTAAATGCCCCTTTAGATCCACATGCCGTGTGGTGGGCCATGACTCTTGGTATTGTGTGCCAGCTGGCAGGCCCTGCTCCTCTGGCTCTGTGTGCCATGCCAAGTCCACACTCCTACACCCTCATGTGCCATGCGGAAGTCCACAGCCCTGCGGACCTGCAGGCCAGCAATGGGCCACGTCCCCAACATCTCTGCAGCACTGCATGGTGCCATGCCTGAAGTCCAGTTCTCCAGCATGCACCCAGTAACCACAAGCCACTCCCGCCACATACCAGGATTACTGAATGGAGCAAACTCCCACAAAGCTGACGCCGGCTTCCACCACCCAAATAGCCTCACCAAGCAGCCTTTGGCACCACTGCAGGGAGACCCAGGCAGAGCGATCTCCCAAAACTACTGCCTCCCTGGAGAGGGCCTCACCCTGCCCCCTGCCTAACTTTCCAACAATGGCATAGGGACCAACCACTCCACATGAAGATCCCTCAGCACCAACTTGGACTGTGACAACCACAGGGGAATGGGACAATGTAGAGCAGCTAAAGTACAAGATCGCAGTGTATCCACTTCTCTCCTATTGGATCAACCTTCCAGAATAGGACACAAACACACCACCTAGGATTCTCTCCTTCTTCTCACTAAATAGGATCGTTCCCAGATAAGAAGAACAGGAGCACTATAAACCTATCTGCCCTGAACTGAGAGAAGAGGTCGCAGAAGAGAAGAAACCAGCAAAAGAACTCTGGTAACATGAAAAAACAAGCTAATTTGGCAATTCGAAAGGATCACAGTAGACCTTCAGCAATGGACCCCAACCACAAGGAAATTGTCAAAATGTTAGAAATGTAGCTCAGAATATGGATGGCAAATAAGATGAATGGTATTGCGGAGAAAGTTGAAAGCTAACTCAAAGAAACTAAAAAATTTCATGACGTTAATGAAAAAAATGAAAAATTTGCTATAGAGATAGACAACATAAGAAAGGATATAACAGAACTTAAAAAATTGAAAGAGTCTTTTAGGGAAGTTCAAAATACAACAGAAAGCTTCAACAACAGATTCAACCAAGCAGAAGAAAAAATTTCAGAGCTTGAAGACAAGGCTGTTGAACCAACCCAGTCAGTGAAAGATGCCAAAAAAAGAATAAAGAAAAATGACCAAGTAGAGACATAGATTAATGGAATAGAATAGAGAATCCATAAATAAAACCATATAGCTATGATCAACTGAGCTTTGACAAAGCAGGGACAAAAATAAACACTGGGGAAAGGAAGCTGTATTCAATAAATGGTGCTGAGAAAACTGGATAGCCACTTGCAAAAGAATGAAGCAGAACCCTTATATCTTGCCATATACAAAAATTAACTTGAGATGGATTAAATGTAAGGCATGAAACCATAAAAATTCTAGAAGAAAACATAGGAAACACTCTTCTAGACCTAGGCATAGGCAGAGATTTTATGCAAATATGGCAGCAATAAAAATAAATAAATGTGACTTAATTAAGTTAAAAAGCTTCTGCACAGCAAAGGAAATAATTGACAGAGTAAACAGGCAACCTACAGAATAAGAGAAAATATTTGCAAACATCTGTCAAAGGACTAATTTTTAGAATGTACAAAGAACTCAAACAAAACAGCAAGATAAAAACAAACAATCCCATCAAAAAGTGGGCAAAAACATGAATAAGATTTTTCAAAAGAAGACTGAAAAATGGCTAACAGACATATGAAAAAATGTTCAATATCACTAATCATCAGGGAAATGCAAGTTAAAACCACAATGAGTTATCAACTTACCCCTGTCAGAATGGCCATTACTAAAAAGTTAAAAACAACAGATGCTGGCACGAATGCAGAGAAAAAGGTATGCTTATGTACTCTTGGTGGAACTGCAAATTGGTATAACCTCTATGGAAAACAGTATGGAGATTCCTCAAAGAGCTAAAAATAGACCTACCATTCAATCCAGCAATCCCAATACTGGGATCTACCCAAAAGAAAAGAAAATCATTTTATCAAAAAGACACCTGCGCTGAAATGTTTATTTGCAGCACAATTTACAATTGTAAACATGTGGAATCAACCTAAGTGCTCATCAATACATGAGTGAATAAAGAAAATAATGCCATGGAGTACTATTCAGCCATAAAAAGGGATGGAATGATGTCATTTGGAACAACTTGGATGAAACTGGAGACCATTATCTTAAGTGATGTATCTCAAGGATTGAAAAACAAACACCACTCAAGGATTGAAAAACAAACACCACATTTGGAACAACTTGGATGAAACTGGAGACCATTATCTTAAGTGATGTATCTCAAGGATTGAAAAACAAACACCACTTGTCCTCCCTAATAAGTGGGAGCTAAACGATGGGTGCACATGGGCACAAAAAATGTAAAGGACATGGGAAACTAGGAAGGAGGAGGAGGGTGGGGAATGAGGGATAAAAACTTGCCTATTGGGTACAATGAACACTGAAAGGCACACTGAAAGTCCTGCCTTCAGCATTATGGAGAGTATCTATGTAACAAAAACTTTGTACCTCCTTAATATTTTAGGGAAAAAAGTTGGCCAAAACCAATTTATGATGGTAGACTGCTAACCAGATATCATGGCAAACTAAAAGTTTTATAGTAATACTTTGCAAGCTTTTCATTTTAGTTCATCTCTTCCTTGATCCCAAAGTGACTATCTCAGAAAGCATTGCAGGGATTAGTGACAAATGTATAGACGCATAATAGAATTAGAGTAGAAAATATAGACATGATATAAGGACTAGTATTTTGTCGTTATTATGCAATGCTTAGAGATTATTCTTTATAACTTCATACATATGTATTATATCCTAACATCTTGAATGGCTTTTTAATGAATTGAAATATATTTTTTAATTATTTCCATATTTATTCTAAGTTAAAATTTCTAAATATACATGATAAAGTTTTGGCATTAAAATTATCTGAACTATTGAGATGTTTTTCAAATTAGAGGAATTTAGCAGAAAATGATCTGCTATGTTTGATTAAATCACAACGACATCTAGAACAGCAGGTCTTTTCTCTGTGAAATGAAGATGGAAACTGAGTGGAGTAAAGTTGACAAACTTTTTTCAGTAGCATCCTGGTAGTGATCTTTTCAATGTAAGATACTACAGTTTTGCAAAAGGGATTATATACATAACCCATGTGTAATTCAGAATGTCTGTGGTTGTTCAACCAACTGGCCATAAAAAAAAATGCATTATAGACTGAAATCACAAAGGTCCTTTCAAGTGCTGGTGTATATTTTACTCTTTAAGTTATTAGGTGACCTTTTTTTGCACATATCAGAAAGTTCTTTTATTTTATGCATGCAAAAAATTGCCTCTGTCAGAATAGAGGCTAAATCCTTAAGGTATATGATTGAAGACTTCTAATGTAAACTGATGGCCTGCTGTTGACTCTTAAAAGTTAGTTGTTAGTTGTGAACAGAGAAACAAGAAAACAAAGCTTGCTCTTTATAACAGATGAAAAGTAAACATAGAATTATAGGGTGGCACTGAATTGTAGAAATTTCTAAAGACTAGGTATTCTTCAAGCAGTAATTAGAATTCTTGATTTTCTACATATCTATTTGGCTGAAAAGTCCAAAGTCATGTTTCAATAATGCTTGTTTTCAATACATAAAACAGCCAGGACCGAGTCATTAAAAGATGCCAAGTTATTATTATTATTTAGAGGCAATGGTAATCAGTTTTTCCAAACCTATCGATGACTCCCTATTGTGTAGTGGAGAAAGAGGAAACATCTAATTTCTGCCCTAGCTGCCACCCATGACTGATTTTGACATTTTTATTACTATATTCTCTATTACTGGAGTTTTCAAAATTTGGTCACTGTCCTCACATCTATTATATTCATTCTTGGATTTTTATGGTTTGTCTGTTTTATTTATGTCAGAGTACCTGATTTGAAGAGAATCCAATTGGCCAAGTATCCATACGGAATATTGCCATTCCTGTATAGTACTGAATGGGAGAGTGCTTTGTGGCATCACCAAATAAATAGAGTGAGAAAATGTAGGTGTGGCAAACCCACCTCTGAGTGATGGCCATTTTAGGGGAAAGAGATTGGCTAATTCAATCACTCTAAAAGCATGTGCTCCTTAATCAGGTTGTATTATTCAAAAGCACGGATTTGATTTGAAATAGAATTACTTGATGTTTCTGTATCATTGACTTATTGATAATGATGGTGGCTGTTATTTTTCAGCGTTTTGAGGAATATGCAAACTTAATGAATGAAATATAAATAAAGCTAGTTTTAAAAGATAACATTTTTCTTTAGTGTTTCACTTATTTTCTCTTATTTTGATCTTTCATTTTTTGAAACATATTAAAGGGAGAAGCATTTTTCTGAACTAGAGCACAAAAGAAAATTCTAATTATAATAGCCATGAGAATAAGAGAAATCATGACATTAAAATAACGTAATCTTGAAAGAAACTAAAATAGCTATGTCTGGCTATAGAGAACTTTGTTTATA
Source organism: Lepilemur ruficaudatus (assembly GCA_963574885.1). Classification (NCBI taxonomy): domain Eukaryota; kingdom Metazoa; phylum Chordata; class Mammalia; order Primates; family Lepilemuridae; genus Lepilemur; species Lepilemur ruficaudatus. The sequence continues at coordinate 16,837 of CAUYRT010092760.1, read as the reverse complement.
GTAGTTCAACTTTGCAATTAGATATGATAAATGAGCATTTTTTAAAAAACTAAAATAAAACCTTAGAACCTAAGTGATATAAATATGATAATGTGGTATATATGATATATTAGTTATTTTGTCATTTCTCTCTTCTCAGCTTGAAATTTAATATAAAAGAAATATTACAATTCTTTGGTCTAAATCATGTTTGATCCAACATGGAAAATATTGTTTTGGATTTCTGAACAGAAAAAAAAAAATTAAATTGTCGCTGCTGTAAAAAAAAGCACTTGGAGTTTACCTTTGGTCATATCTTTAGCACATTTTCTATTAGAATATTTTTAGATTTTAGTGTCTGCTTGCTTTTGGTTATCTAAGCTCTAATAAGTAGCCTTAGGACCCCTGAAGGCACACCCCACACACTTATGCTGTGTGACCTAAGGTCACAAGTAATGGCTGCAAGCTAATTGATTGAGAAAGGGTTGTCTGGCGGGGCCTCTTTGGGTCCTCCCTTTACATTCCTAAGTTCTGTGAGAGAGGCACTAGCAGCTCAGCCTAGCAAGGAAGGAAAAAAGAGAGGAAGTTTTTCTGCGTTCTGATTACATTCTGAATTCCCTTGTAGTGAGCGTACCTCTCTCCACCCACTTCTCACCAAGAACTCCTTCACTTGAGGGTGAACAACTTAAAGCTTGCTCCCACAGCGTTACCTGAAAAGTGATTTGAGTGTTCATTGAACTGAAAGGACAAATCACCTACTTCAGGCAGTGGGAAGCGTATGGAAATTATATTAGAACTTCAGCAAAGTGCACAGCTGCATAATACAGAAGCCGGCACTCAGATTGACAGGCAAATAAGCCAGCTTGTGGAAGGGGCCTCTGGGTGGCAGCTCTGGGCTTTTGGGTGTTGGACAACTATAGGCAAAACTGAAATGGAACAGGGGCAGGACATAGCACACTTTTACTCTACGCAACTGTTGCTTTTTCATGGTGAGTGCAGATTTAAGATATTATCTAAAATATACTTTCTGTGTTGTGAAACAAGTTAAGAAATCTGTTGTGCTTTGAGGGAAACTATAGCAAGAGCTTTTCTTAGAAGTACTTAGACGATATAGTTTGTTTCTGCTTGATTTCCCATTGAACTTGGCGATGTGAACAGAAAAATACAATATTTGTGTTGTGTTTCCTTTTTCTTCATATTGTTCTTTTGTTTAAATCATGCTTCTCTTCAACCTGAATCAATATTGTTTTAGGCAAATCGTGTGTGGAATAGTTGATGACGGAACAACGAGGTGACAGAATATATGTAAACATTTCATTTAGTTCCACTTTGTGTCACTTACCCACGGCTTCATGTTTTGCCGCCTTATCTCAGGAATATATAGCACGGTCTGTATGAAAAGAGCTTTGTGTGAGAATTCCTGGCCAGTTGAAGGGTCAGGGCCTGTGTGTTATCTGACTGCCAGCAAGACTCACTGGTGTGTTCTCTTATTTTTAACCTAAAATAGGAAAAAAAAAAAGTGCATCTTTACATATTAAAAAGTAAGTGTGTTTTGATTCCAACAGTTCCCTTCTTGTAGTTTATGTGTGTTATTCCTGGCAAAGGATTGTTTAAATTTCTTTTGAGAAGCAGCATGCAAAGTTCCTTTGTTTCTTTTTGTCTTGTTTGCTCATATTTCACTGAAACTTTGCACATTTAAAAAGAATCATCTTGCAATAATATTGAGTAGCTTTATTTCAGTGTAAATATTTTAGAAGTTAGCAGGCTTATGTTTTCTGGAAAAATAAATACCTTAGAGTGTAAATTGTGCTTAATTCCTAGTTTCGTCATACTTATAATCCTATTTAAATGTGCTTCTTTTAAAAACAAAATCAGAGCCTATAAGGAGTATTCCTAGAAATGTTAATAGAAGAGAATTGCTTTTCTTCTGCCAAAGCTGCAAATTCATTATTACAATTTTTATAAGTGCCAAAATATTATTGCTGTTGTTGACTTTGCTTACAAAGCAATTTTATTAGTAAGGGACTGCATTAGATATTACCAAATGAGATGAAATGAAAAATGTGTCTTCCACACTGCTGATTTGATAAAGTGTAGGGGTCTGTGTTGTTATTGTGTGCTTCACATTCATTTAAACTTTTTAAAGAGCAGCTGTGTAATACAAATTTTGTATACTCATTTTACAAACAAAATTTACTAGAGTAGGCTCCTATGTTTTGAGATTTACACCTTCTGTTTGCTAAAGTAAATTAATAAACTGAAAAATATTTTGGAGTAATTGTGAATACATAAAACTTTACAAAAGGAGGAAAGCTTTTAAGGAAGAATGAATGTGCTTTCACTTATAAGGCAATTTTGAAGCATTACTTAGCTCTTCTTTTGCCAAGATTTATGGAAACATCAACTGTTGCAGAACTAAGTAATAGTCTTGACTTTCATACAAAAACTATATATTAAAAGGATAATTATTTTAGATCTATTTCTATAATTCAATACAAGCTTCCTTCAACAATTGCAAAATGTGACTGACAAATCCTTTTCTAAGAGAACAAGTTCATTATGTTCTCGTCACCTGTTACATTCATTCTTTCTTGCCCACATACACAGTTCCTAGCTGTTTATTAGCGCTGCAGCAAAGTGAGAACCTTTCTCTTTTTTTGAGAGAAACCATTGATAGTTTCATTTGCATGAAACTTTTGAGCTTTTAAAAATTCTGTTCTTATCAAAATCATCCAAAGTGTTTTTGTGTAAGGTCTTTTGTTATGATCTTAGTATGAATAGCTAAAAAGAAAGGACATATGAATTGCTTTGGTTTTTCTTTTAATATATCTAGGTAAATAAAGTTAAGTAAGGTGTGGCTGAAGATTTATGAAAGGTTCTGCCAAGGGATCAGCCTTTTGAAAATTTCTTTCTTTGGTATCACGATTGAAAAAAAATGTTTACCCTTTTCCTATTCCCTCCAAACTAGTCCAGAGACCAAAATTAGAGGGAACTTCATTATGTTCCTTGGTTACAAAGTCTAACCACAACTCAGGAAGTTACTATGCTTTGGGGAGGGGCTACAAATGGGTGAGGTTCTCGCTCATGGAAGTACATAATTTGTAACAAACCAAAGATAAAAATATTTACTGTTTAGTCTTTCCTAATAATCTCAAACTACTATCTTCTGTCTTTTCTGTTCATATTTACTTATTGATTGGTTGCTAAGATGGAGGCATCTTTTAAAAACTGAAATCAACCAAAACATTATTTTACTACCATGATTTTAGGAAGATACGTATTTTCTTATATAAGGACAATTTTCCACAGAAATTTAAATTATGTATTCAATTAATGGGAAACAGTGGCTATATGTTCACAAATTAATATATGGTGATCTGTCTTTTCTATATATAAGATATATATTCACACACAAACATAAATACATATCTTGTGCTTATGCCTCTAACACCTTGAGGCACTGTCTTTCCCTTTTGTTCCCATAATCGTTTTTAAAGAAATGTTTAGATTAAATAAAATGGAAGAAGAGGGTCTTCTGACAAGAGTTCTAAGTAAAACACGAGAAAAAGTCTTCACCAATGATGTGAAGAGCAATACCAAGCGCTCGTTGCAGAATGTGTCATGAGTGGTAGTTCATTGTTTTTCATATGTATTTCATATGTATTCATTCCCATATTAGTGATAAATATTATCCTTACCCTACACACCAGATTGGTGTGTTGGGGTGTGCCTGTGTATCTGTGTTTATCTGTACTTATGAGCTCACATAGGGATGATAGAATAACCTGGACATATGCTAGGGTTATGACACTCTTTGATTTACTTCTTTAATTCTCATGGTGACTAAATTTCAGGTTCTTTTTTTATCTTTATAGCAGTAGACATCTGTTGCAGTGAAATTGTGCCTTCTCGGTTAAGGACGAATATGATATTAGCTGTATTCTTGTTTCAGTTTCCTTGATATAATTCATTTTAAAGATGATATTCCATCAAAATATAGGGTAAAATTTATAGGATAAGATTCTATGTTACTAGCAAATTATGGGTCCTCAGAAGACTTTCCCAGAGAGTGTCAGTATAGTTTTATTGTTCTCCTTACTAAGGAAGGGAGCATAGAAGTTGTTCGTCTTTCTAGACACTTTGATCTTGGGCCTCCATAGCTGTCTTAAACTAGAGAAAACTTAGGAATTTTCTTTTCAAATATTTTTTTCTTTTAATGTTGGTTTTACTCTCTTTTTCTGGAAGAGAAAGTAGATGTTTGTGGAAGTTTCAGAATATATTATACATATTTCTTAAATTCTCTTTCATACGATTTTATATATCTGTGCTGCACTCTTGGTGAATTACTCACAGATATCTTCCAATTTACTAATTCTTTTTTTGACTATGTCCATTCCAGAATTTATTTTTGACTATATTTTTGTTTTCTGGGAATTCTAATTGATTTTTTTCTCATAGCCACTCTTATTATTCCATTTCTACTTAATTTCTTGCACATTGTATAAATGTTATTTCTTACTTTGTCTCTTCAAGAATCCTAGCTTGCTTATTTTGAAGTCATTTTGCGATTGCTGTATTATTTTCATGTCATCTTAAGTGACTTCATTGACTAGTTTTTTATCTTTTTATTTTTTTGGTGGTTTTTATATTATTCTCTCATGTCTTGGAATTTTGGTTTTCAGGCTCAACTTGAGTGAGAGGGATTTCTTTAATTCTCTGTCATTGGTAGCCTATCCCAACCAGTCCTATAGTCAAAATGTTGACACTGCACGCTCCCCATCCCTAGCCCAGAATCTCTGATAATGGGGATATCACAAATCTAGTTGCTAGGTCAAACAGCAGTCTGACCCAGATTCTGATTGTGAAATTGTGGCTGCTTACTCTGGCCTCCCTAAGAAATGGCTCTGGGGAAGGGCAAGTGCTAATTATTCAGCTTCCTGTTATCTTACCCTTAGGTTTCAATCAGTAAACCTGGTACTGGTTACTACTCCCTGTGGGGCAAGTGTGGCATCCCAGTTGTCTCATAGATATAGGAAGTTGTTCCCCTCTCATTTCAAAGACCAGCTGGTGCACTGCACTTCGTATTTATGTTATATCTCTTGTCTGTTTATCGTGTTTTTGAGTATCACTTTCCTTTTATATCTTTTAAAATTTACTTATTTTTGTTATATATTGGAAACAAAGGCAAAGAGCTCAAACTATATTCTTGCAATGCTATCTTGACAAGAGTTCTCTAAACCATGGGCTTTGTAATCAGAAAACCTGGGTTCAAATTCTGACTCACTTATGAACTGTGTGTTATCTTAGGCAAAAGCTAAAAGCCTCAATTTCCCATGAAAAATTTGATAGTAATTGCCTAAATTTTGATAGTAGGCCTTCAATATAGCTCTTGGAGAGCTATACTGAATGAGATGATATGTAGAAATGGTTTATCCCTGGGCTTAACCTACTAAGTTGCAAATTCTGCAGGTAGGGGGAAAACAAAGCCAAAAGTACATACTACCAATTATATAATGAATAAATAGTAACTGGAGTATCAAATAGATTTGTATTCTGAGTCAATGTAACATTATCATTTTTATATCTAAGGCAAACTTCTAAAGATGAATGTCAAGTGCATGCATTTTCATAGGTGGATCAAAGTTCTGCTATACTATCCATGTACCTTAGTGAGCACAAGTGAAGGTAATTCAGAGAATCTCAATAAAATAGGAAGCATTTTTCAATATGATTCTTTAGGCAAAATTATTCTAAATCCATGTCACTTAAGAATAGAAGAGTAGAGATAAGTGGCTTGAGAAAGTGCTTTTGTCTTAACAATCATATATTAATATATCACCCAGGGATGGGCTTATGAAATAGTGAAAAAAGGGCATAAGGGGGTCTTTTGTCAGTGTTCCAGATAGTCTTGTTTATAGCTTTGTGGTTAATTTGTATTGGTATCTTCTGAAATCATCTATTTAGTAGTCCAAGATTCAAATTTACAGCATCAGCAGAAGGTATGTTTGACTGGGTGGAAATGAAATTCAAAAAATAGAAGGTTTTAAAAGAAAGAAAGATGAATATGAAGACGAAGAATCAGGAGTAGCCCCTTGGGTTATCTTAGAGTTTGAAAAATAAAGACAGGTTTTTAAAAAAGTGTCTTAGTCCATTTTCTGTTGTTATAACAGAATACCACAGACTGGGTAAGTTATAAACAATAGAAGTTTATTTGGCTCACGGTTCTGGAGGCTGGGGAGCCCAAGAGCATGGCATCAGTGAAAGGCAGAAGCAAGCTCATAAGACAGACAACCCATTCCTATGATAACTGACTTAATAACAACATTTATCCATTCAAGAGGTGGCCAAATCACCTCTTATTATGTCCCGCCTGTTAATACTGTTACAACAGCAATTAAATTTTCAACATATGAACTTTGTGGGACTTATTCAAGCCATAGTAGAAGCTATTGCCAATATGTCTTTGGGTAAAAATATTTATGAAATAAATATATATATTTTTTTCTTACCACAGGGTTTCCTTTCACCAGGTTCATGTCTATTTGTAGGAATATCTTCTGCTCATTCCTTAAATATTCAGAGCTCCTTCCTGGGCTGCCTTTTTTCTGTCTATTTTCTTCTCTTCTTTGTTTATTTCAGTCATCACCATGATTTCAGGTACCATTATAAGCCTATATCTAGCTAGTTTCTTGCTCCCAAACTTTAAATTAATATATCCAATTAGCCACAAGCACTTCATGCTCAATATGTTCAAATTCGAATCATCATCTCCCTGCTAGAAACATTTTCCATTTCAGTCCATTTTCCACCTGGTTCCTCCAAAACAGACAAGACATGAACTTTGCCTTCTCTCTTTCTGTCTATACCCATTTAAGCTTTAAGAAATATTTATTTTTTTTCTAACTGTATCTATTTCTAATCATTTCTCTAATCACGTGTACACATTTTTACCATCTGACTAACATTGTGGTGAACCACTTCAGAGTTGTATCACTTGAGGACAAGGAAGTTTGGATGTATATCCAAAACTCCTGTCTTTGGTTACTCCTGTGTCCATTAACTCTAGAATTCCAGCCCACCTACATGCAGTCCTAGCATGTTCTTGGCTACAGAGTACCCTTGAGCGGAGAGTAACAGGTGCTGGCAGTAAAACACCCTCAATGTGTAAGGGAAATGTGAATGCTAGGGTATGTGAGAATACCAAGAACATCTGCATTGTACATTTAAGTGACATTTAAGTTGTTTCCAGGTGTTTCTATTTCAAACAATGTTGCACAAAGAACACAATTTTATATGTCCCCTTGTGAACATATATCAAATTTTTCTTAGGGTTTATATCCAAAAGTTGGAATTTATGTGTGGTGAGATATGTGTGGTATCAATGTTACTACTCTCCAAATTACTCTTTAAAATAGTGAAATTACTCTCCAAAAATGCTGTACAAATTTCTGCTTCCATCAGCAGTTACTAGAGTACTATTGTGCCCTTTCCAATTTTTAATGTTGCCCAATGTTTTAACTTTTATCTGTTGGGTAAAATGATATTTTAAAGTCTTTAAAATTTGCATATTTTTGATTCCTACTGAACACAGAAAGATTTCTAATGAATCTCTGAAACTAAATGAGCAATGGGTACCTTATAGTTACATAGAGGATGAAGTACCGTCATCATTTTTTAATATGAATGCATCTTTATTTATTAAAGTGTCCTTTTCAGTTAATTGCTTCCTTCTACCTTTGCCAATTTTTTCTTAGGTTGTTTGTCTCTTTCTTATTGACTTTTTAGCATTTGTTATATATTCTGGGTATTGATATTTTGTCTGTTATATATGTCTCAAATGATTTCTCCCAGACTGTCCCTTGTTTTAAAACTTTTTTAATGTTTTTCTTATATTGAAGGTTTTTAAATATTACATTAATTTTGAATATATAACATATTCATAATGTTGAAATCACACAAGTATAGCAATCTATAGAGTGAAAAGTCTCCACACCATCTTTATTTTCCAACCTCTCCATTTTCTCACCGTAGGTACCTTCCCCAGAGTTTCTTTTTTCGCTATAAAGCAAATAAGAACATACATTTTACCCTGTCCCCCAATTATATACAGTGTTTCAAACCCTGCTCTTGTCATGTATTGTCCTATGGAGACATTTCAGGATGTGTTAGGAACTGTGTTATGTACTACAAGGGATCAAAATATGAACATGATACACAGCCTATCCACTAAAGCTTAGTCTATCATACAATGTGGAAAGAGTTATAAAACACTCAGGGAATTCAGAGGGGAGATAGTTCTTTCCAACTGAAAGAATTAATATTCTTCAGAACAGTTGAGAATTGTGCATCAAGGAGACATAGTTTTTTCCTATATCAATTTTTTAATCCATCATCTTAAATACTAAGTTTTCTATGGCTGAGGACAGTTTAGCAAATTTATAATTGAAGAAAATATATATTAAAGGCCTGCTACATATCAGGCATTGTGACAGGTATTAAGGATGTAAAAGAACTTGACAGATCATTCCTGCTTTCGTGGGAGATAAAGGTTGAGAGTTAAGCAACAATGAAGATACAGTGGATACGATGTGATAGTTGAAGGGCATCATAGGAGGTATAGCATATTAACAGGGTGCCTTGGCTTCAGGCAGAGGTATGTTTGAGGAGTGGAGACAGTCAAGTGAGGGGAGGGAATGTTTCGGGCTAAAGAAAGACCATGTGAAATACTACGAAATTGAGAGTATGGTGAGTTTGAAAAACTGCAAAGAGTTGAATTTGGATGGAGCTCCAAGAGCTAAGCGTGGCAAATGCCTGAGAAGAAGATGTAGAGATAACATTTGTGCTCCTGTAAATTTTTTTTAATTTTGAAATTTAAAAAAAAAACCACAGAAAGGTATTTTCGCTATGTTATTTTCATACAGAAGACATTTTAAGTCAACATAAAGTTAAATGGAACATAAAAATATATATGTATATATACTCAAAAATTAAATATGCCTAATAATATTATTAAAAATGAATACAGTTAACAACAGAATATTATACATTTTGAAATTGCTAAGAAGTAAATTTCTAATGTTCTCACCACAAAAACGTTAGGTATTTGAAGTGATGGATATGTTAACTAGCTTGATTTAATTATTTTTCATTATATTCATAAATCATAACATGACTTTTTAACCCATAAATTTATACAGTTATGAATTGTCAATTTACGATAACAGATAAAATTTTAAAAAAAAGTACTGGCTCCCTCCTGAAAGGTCTAGCTTGCACTGTATTCCAAGGACATCAGAGATGCATTTAAAGGGTTTAATAAGGTTAACAAATGGCTAGATATTGTCTTTATCTAGTTAGAAAAATGTCCTGGGACATAACTTGTAGTTAAACCATGACAATATGTGCTATTTCTCAAGAAATGTACTAATTTAGTTACTGTAGTTACTTAGAAGTTTCAAAAAATAGGTTTCAGGGTTATTATAAGCTACTGATGTTTATATGCAATATCTTTGTACATAAACACACATATATATTCTTCATTAAATTCTTAAACAGGTCATTGATTAAAACTTCAAAGATCACTAGATTAAATTAAGCATAGTAGTTGGCCAGAGAAGAACCCTTGAGAAAATCAATGTTTAAGAAATTTCGGAGACATAAGAGAGAGAATCATGGAAGCCAAGTATGTGAAAGGCTTACTAGCTATAAAAAAAATTCCAAAATTAAGTCCCTTAAATAAAACAGTAGTTTATTTTTCTCATATGGTCAGCCAGCCTATCTATGCAAATGGGGCCATTCTGCTTGTCAAGGTCATTCCTGAATCTTATAGCTCTACCATCCCTAATATGTTGCCTTTTGTGCTGGGGACATCATTGAGTTCACACATGAAGATAAAAAGAGGCAAATTTTGACATGACATCCTGTCTTTATGTTAAAAACAGCCTAGAAATTATAGACAATATTTCCGTTCTACTCATCTAAATTTAGTCACACAGCCACAACTGGATGCAAGAGAAGTTGGGAAATGAAGTTTCTAGTTGGGGAGTCATGTGATTAGGAAGAGGAAGAATGAATTTTAGGCAAACAACCAGCAGTTGCCACACCACCTATTTTAACTTTTCACTTACTACATAGGTCAAAAAATTTTACATGATTAGATAAGTTTATACTTCCATTTAACAAATATTTATAGAGTTATTGCTGTATTTAGCCACTTTTCTAAGTAATGGGATACAGATTTTATTAAAAAAAAATCTAATACCAAGTTGTTTATATTCTAGAAAGGAGAGATAAGTGCTAAACAAATTACCAAATAAATAGGTGATACATAAAGAAATAAAAGTACCAAGAAGAAAAATAAATTTAAAGAATAGAGATTCTCTTTTCAGGTAGAATTGTCAGAGAAGGACTATTACATTAAAAACTGAAAAAGGTCCTTCAATAGACACAATATTGAGATGTCCCTCTTTGAGAGAGAATTTTCAGTTGGAATACAATCCTAGAAGATTGGTTGAAATAGGATCAGGAAAGAGTCAAAGTCAAAGGAGTGTTATTTTTTTTTAATGAGCGTGTGGGCCATGATTATAGCTTAAAGAATAAATACATTCAGAGATGAGGTTGTTGAGATGTTCATGCTGGAAGGAAGGAAGAATGATGGCCACAGTTGTAGATGGTTCATATGTGATGACTTCATTATTCCCTAAATAAAACATCAGCAAAACTAATGAGAGTGGGGTTGTATGAGCTGGGTCAGGTTCTTGATGAGACTTACAAAGGTATGGAGTTATTGTGGAAAATATCTAGCAAATGTGAGAAGCCCAAGTCTAGGAGTAAAGAAGTTTGTCATGGGGTTGAACCTGTGCTGGGGTTTTTCTGGTGTGTGTAGGGGAAGTGTACCTGTGCTAGGTAAGAGAAAGTGATAATGAGAGTGGTTTAGGTGATGAACACAATGTCTACTCTACATAGCATAGGAAATAGCCTTTCGGAAGAGGACTGAGTAGGGAACCACATGTCTCAGTTCTAACTGAATTTGTAAAGTGACTGACAAATGTGTTCCACGTTGTATTTTTCATATATTTTTTAATTTAATATTTGAAATTCCAAATTTTTAATTTACTTGACTGTCTTGTTTTTGTTGTCTGGGGTTGTTGTGTAGGGTTGTACATTCACTGTCACAGTTGTAAAGTCGGAAAGGTAAGTCATAGAATATATTAAGAAGCTAAAACCTTCAGTGAATCCCTATTGCATTCTGCCATTTGTGTTATCTTTAACACCTGCCAGTTCCTAGTGGACTTACTGGTTTTACGTCATGCAATGACTAGGGAAATGGGTATTTCTGAAAAAACAAACATCCAGTGTATAAGCTATTTATGATATAATTCATTTAGCATCATATGCATCATCTTTTATATTCCATTAATACATATATATTATATCATAGAGCAGCAAGTCCTTCTTGGCATATTTTTCTTGATAACTTGATTCTAATTTTTTTTATCTTTTATACCTTTTATACCCACCTTCACTTCCACCTTTTTATCAGGAATGATATCAGATATAGAGAAACTATGGCCAGAACTGAGGATTTTTGCCCTTTGACAGAAATACCTTGACATTATGACAATTTCTATTCTTTTAAGCATTTTAGCTTTTATCTTTTTATATAAATATTCATGGTTTCCATTAATTTGCTAATTTTTGTTTTACTTCAAAACATATCTAATGTAGACCTTTTGAGGTTTTGTTGTTGTTGTTGTTATTTGTTTCCAAGCAAGCCCATTCTCTAGTTATTTATTTTTCTCTGGAACACTGTTTATTATTTATTAGTTTATCTTTCCTCCAGGGATGCAAATGGGTGTCTGTTATTTCCTTCTGGCCTTTCAGTTGGCTTCTCTTATCTTTGGCTTTTCTTACCTTTCTTTCTGGAAGATGCAGCTGATTTCTGCATTCACATCATAATTTGTTACTTTGAAACAAAAGTCCTGTTTGCCCTCAGCTCTCTGAAAAAATCTCTTTCCTTACTTGTATTGCCATTTCTTGGTGATTTTAAGTTCTCTTATCCTATTCTGCATTGTTGATACAGCCCTCCTCTCAGCAGAAATTTCACTCTGTTTCTATAAAATGCCTCTCTCAACAAAGAAGAGGTAAACATTTTAAATCGTGAAACTTGAAACTGAATATGGTATTCTTTGACACCAGTCTTTTCTATGTTAAGTTTTGATATCTTATAGCCACTGATAATTGACTTTTTATGTGCTCATCTTCTCAATCAATATTTTCTTGTCAGTCAGATGTAAATTAGCAAGATTAGATTTCATATATTCTTGAAGGGAGGATATCACAAAACAATTTAGCAAGATTTTTACAATCAATATTCATTTGTACTATTCACACACTAGAAATTACATAGGGTAAGATGTAACAGGAATATGGCCCAAATCATCTAGGTTTAGAGCACTTTAATCAACATTTAGAATTCTTTTGTTCTGTGGATAGAAAAAAATGATCAATGCTCACTAAATTTTATTAGCCTTTTAATCACTGCTGTGCTGTTAGCAAATATATTTAATTATTTATTGGGTGATTTGAAATAACCAGTTATAAACAGAAATTTAGAAAAGCAATATTGATACTATATATACACATACACACACATAGATTAATACATAGTTAGAATATAATAGATGTGTATATATAGATATACACATATCATACATTATGGAATGCTATTAATGTATTCCATATTTCACGTGCATAAGTTACTGAAATACTTTAAATTAAATCAAGACAAAATGAATTCTGTGGTTTGAAAATACCAGAATGTACTATTAAAAAAGAGGAACCAGAATGTATATTCATTGAAACTCTTATTTTAAAGATCATTAATGAATCCTGTAATTTCAAAATCATATTTAATAAAATTTGGGTGGATTAACTTTAATGCTTTTAAAGCTAGGGGAACTAATTTTTTAATGTAGGGACAATTTTTCATTCCTTATAAATTTCGGAGTTTCTAATCATTCCCTGGTACTTGATAGACACAGGGAGGCACAGATAACTAAGATAGTTGTATCTTTTCAGTCCATTTTATTTTGCAGAAAGTGTGATGATTGTTTTTAATTATACTATATCCCATTTCTTCTTAATTTTTTCAAATAATGACTGTAAATGTAGATAAACTTTTTTGGGATTAGCCTGTCTTTATGTTTTAATTTGTGTTAAGAGGGAGGATGCTGCATGTTGCCTATCAGCAATCCAGAACTTGTTACATCCCTGGTCACTTTCCAGCCACTCTGGCAGGTACTTTGGGATCTAGAGAGAATTATCTGACATATCTCCTGCTCACCAGTGGTGGAGTGACATTAGGGAGAGTTAACTAAGACAGCTTCTTTAGTCCTTTATAGAAAAAGGCAGAATATAAATTGACTCATTCAAAGTATAAATTGTTACTAAATGAATACTATAGAGGTATAAAACAAGGCAAGAACATTCTGGATTGATTGATAATTAGTAGTGTTGAGAGCAATGTCTATGTAAGAGCAAAACAGCTACTTGCCCTTGAGTGATAGGGAGAATGGGGACATATGGCTGGGCATTTCAAAGTCTAGCCAAATGGATTCAGTGGTAAGTCAGAAAATCTGGAGGCTGATTCCATACAGAGGTAGCAAATCCCAGGAGAGTGATAGTGTTCAAATGAGAAACTGTTACATCTAAGGAGCAGCATGGGGTTGGGCTCAGCATTGGAGAAAAGATGAGATGGCCATGTCAGTCAATGTGGGATCATTCCAGCCAAGCCATCCAAAGTTAAGACCAGGAGAAAACAGAAGTAAGATTTAGTTTTAAGGTACAGGATTGGAGGGAACTTGTGTGTCCCCTGTTACGTACAAAGTGTGGGCCAGGGACCTTCCAGTTTGTAGACATTTTTGCCAAAGTGGTAAAAATTCTGTTATAGAAAATTTAACTCTAGAAAAATTTAATTTTCAAATACATAGATATAAATTTACCTATTCTAGGAGAAGACGGGCATGGAAATTCTAGGAAACCAAGAGAGTAATAGAATGGGGGGCTCACCTTCAAATGGTGTGTACTGAGGGAGAGGAGAGTGTTAACTTGGGGATTGTGTTTGCTCCTATTTCTGAATACTCTGCTAAGAGCTATAGCTGACAATTTTCTACCTCAATTGGTTCAAGGGGCAAAGGCTACTGGCCTAGTGGCTCACTGACTTGTTATTGTATCTAGGGAAGGAAAAAGGCAGTTGGGAGGATGAGCTAGCCTGGAACCATGAGGAGGGCCTATTACAAGAACAAAAACTGATGGGTAACAGCTGTAGTTTTAGCACAGGTGCAGAGGGTGTGTTCATGTGAAACAGGATAACTTGTGATGGAATTTGATTTGGAAATAAGATTGTTTGAGGAATGAAAAGATGTGAAAAGAAAATTTCTAAAGAAGATAAAATGTATTGGTCCTCTATTGAGAATGGCCGGAAGCGTTGCATAACTCTGAGAAACAGAGAGGTCAGGAAGGAAGCTGGTGATATAGAGATGGGATGAGCTTAGTTTGGAAAATAATACATTTGTGAGAAGTAGTAAGAAAGCCAAGAGGCAAGTCCTTCAGGCAGTTGGAAGCATTGACGGAAAGAGGTCAAACCTGGATGTTGTTGTTTAAATAAGCATGACTTGGCTGGGCACCAGTGGCTCATGCCTATAATCCCAGCACTCTGGGAGGCTGAGGAGGGAGAATTGCTTGAGGTAAGGGGTTTGACGCCAGCCTGAGCAAGAGAAAGACTCTGTCTCTACAAAAAAATAGTAAAATTAGCCAGGCATTATGGTGTGCACCTGTAGTCCCAGCTACTTGGGAGGCTGAGGCAGGAGGATGCTTGAGCCCAGGAGTTTGAGGCTGCAGTGAGCTATGATGAGGCCACTGCACTCTAACCTGGGCTACAGAGCAAGACTCTGTCTCAAATAAATAAATGAGCATGACTAAAATATATAGATTATACTGGTTTTTATATACCATGGAAAAAAACTCATTTCATGTTCTTTTAAACTGCAATAAGGTTGTGGAATATTCTCTCTAAACTAGTAACTCATAGAGCCATCAAAACCAAAGTAAAGCATGCTGATATCTTCTTGTAATCTACCTTTCACAATTCAATTAAATAGATATTGTACCAGCTATATTTCTAAAGTACTCATTTATCTCAAAAGCAACAATATGCGGTAGGATCACATTTGCATGAGACATTGAGCATAAAAACAGGGGAGAAAAGAAATGCATTAATATGTGCAAGGCTTAAACTGAAATATAATCAATTCAATACAGCAAACATACATTAGCCACAATTATGTTTGTTCTTAAACCATATTGATGGCAGTTTTAATGTAGTTTTATGAAATTTAATTAAAAATTAGATAAACTGATAAAGGATCAATACAAAAAACAGGACCATTATTTCTTTGTAAACTAAGCTTATTGTTTTGACAAGCCTTGATAAAAGTAAGTTCCTAAAAAATATTTCTATTGAATCAAGTATGGGCAAGATACATGTAAAAGACTACAAAAATTATAAAAATTTAGAAAATATCTGTACTAAAATTTTTCATCTAGTAACTATAAATTCTTGATCCATTCTAAAGTGTATTAAACTTAAAATTATTGTTTGGATGGTTTATCATAAAAAGCAATGACAATGGAAAATTATGTTTGATGGACACATATGCACAGAAAACCTACTCAAACCATGTATTAATATGAGAATATATATATTAACAACATTATTTATTCTCCACTGTAATAATTGGCTAACCAATAGCAGAGTTGCTGTGTTATAAGAATACATTAGCTGATGTAACAGATAAAACTCCAGCTTTTTAGAATTTTAGGGTTTGTTCAGATTACAATCCAATGCAATATACCTTGGGTAACTTTCTATTCATTGTTTCAAGGACTCAGGTTCATTCCATCTTGCAGCTTCACCGACACCAATTCACACAACCTTGAGTAAGTTCACACATGGGAAGATTTTGTGATCTGGATGTGGAGTAGACTCATCTGCATCCTGCTTTTCAGAACTCAGGCACATGGCCACACCTTGCTCGAGTGAATCTGGGAAATGTCATAAATCTGTGTTTCTCATGAGAGCCACAAGCACTTACTCATATAACACACATGTCTGATAACTTCTGTTGTTTGTACAAAGCTCTGAGCCAGGCCCTGTAGAGGGTGTGTCTATAACTGAGACACACTTTCTGCCCTCAGAATTCTTAGACAGTAGTTAGGCAGCAGAACTTTTCAAAAGCAAATGTTAATATAAGGCCAGATTTATTAGGTTCTATAATAGAAGGATAAAGAATATCTTACAAAGGAAGAGCTTTGTGGGAGAGGCAATACTTGAGCAGCGGTTGAAGCACAGCAGAGATGGAGGATAGAGCATGAAAAGTAACGTGACAACAGGAGGCTACAAAATGGCCAGATATTAGAGTCTATGATAGGTGCAGAGATAAAGATGTCTAAACGATATTTTGGGACCACAACATGACAGGCCTTACGCACCCTATTGATAGTTCAGCAGTCATTACAAAATCTGTAGCATGAGACCGGGCGCGGTGGCTCACGCCTGTAATCCTAGCACTCTGGGAGGCCGAGGCGGGTGGATAGCTCAAGGTCAGGAGTTCGAGACCAGCCTGAGCAAGAGCGAGACCCCGTCTCTACTATAAACAGAAGAAATTAATTGGACAACTAAAAATACACGTAAAAAATTAGCCGGGCATGGTGGCGCATGCCTGTAGTCCCAGCTACCCGGGAGGCTGAGGCAGGAGGATCTCTTGAGCCCAGGAGTTTGAGGTTGCTGTGAGCTAGG
>CAUYRT010092756.1:0-26702 GCA_963574885.1 Lepilemur ruficaudatus | reverse complement strand
CTCATGCCTGTAATCCTAACACTCTGGGAGGCCAAGGCAGGCGGATCATTTGAGCTCAGGAGTTTGAGACCAGCCTGAGCAAGAGTGAGACCCCGTCTCTACTAAAAAAAATAGAAAGAAATTAGCTGGACAACTAAACATATATAGAAAAAATTAGCCAGGCATAGTGGCACATGCCTGTAGTCCCAGCTACTCGGGAGGCTGAGGCAGGAGGATCACTTGAGCCCAGGAATTTGAGGTTGCTGTGAGCTAGGCTGACGCCACAGCACTCTAGCCGGGGCAACAGAGTGAGACTCTGTCAAAAAAAAAAAAAAATAGGAGTAAATAAATAAAGAAGACTAAAAGAGAGTTGATTCAGAATTGGGATTCAAATCTGTTTGACTTCAAAGTCCATGCTCTTAATCATTACCTATACTGCCTCCCACAATGTAATTAGAACATATGATTTCTAATCTTATGACTAAGCTAATAATTTTAATCTTCCTTAAAAAAATAATTATTGGCCAGGTGTGGTGGCTCACGCCTGTAATCCTAGCACTCTGGGAGGCCGAGGCGGGTGGATAGCTCAAGGTCAAGAGTTCGAGACCAGCCTGAGCAAGAGCGAGACCCTGTCTCTACTATAAATAGAAAGGAATTAATTGGCCAACTAAAAATATATAGAAAAAAAAAAATTAGCCAGGCATGGTGGCGCATGCCTGTAGCCCCAGCTGCTCGGGAGGCTGAGGCAGAAGGATCACTTGAGCCCAGGAGTTTGAGGTTGCTGTGAGCTAGGCTGACGCCACAGCACTCACTCTAGCCTGGACAACAGAGTGAGACTCTGTCTCAAAAAAAAAAAAATTATTCTTCCCTGTTCCTTAAGACAGACGTACCAAGATGTAATAGCAATGCAATGTCTTGAAGTCATTCTAATTTGAGGCAAACTCTATTGACTGTAACTGTACATAGATATGCTGAAATAATAAGAATAATTATGTCTGCATTTAACATGAGGAGTCAAAAATCGGTAGCTCTGTAGATTTTCAAAATCTCTGAACAAATCGTTAAATTGGAAATAACATTGAAAGATAAACTTCTGTAATATTAGCTTTTTGTGAGAAATGGAAGATACGATCTCCTTTTTGCAATGTAATAATCCCAAATCAGGAAAACAGAGATTTAAAACCCTACCAGAAACCCCAAACACATGTTTACTCTTTTGGACATATTATTTTCCAGATAGTTTCAACTGATCGTTTGGGGTGTTAAGTTATCTAAGATTACTTTTTTATTTACAAGAACTAAAAGCACTGATTGGAAGTGAAAAATATAGTCAAATGGTTTGATCAGTCAGCCAGCAAGCATTTCCTGGATTTGTCTCATGTGCAAAACTGTTTATTTGAGTTGCGAACTGAACTGTGTGAGTGCCAAATACTAATCTGCTTTTTTCTTGGCTCTCGAGTCAAAACTCTGTCTACACAATACCAAAACATCTGGTCACTTAAATCCATTCAGTCAAAAATTCAATCAGTCGCCCAGATTTTCAGACTCCAGGATTCCATTCAACTTGTTGCTTTAATTAATTAGTTTATCTAAAAACTATGTCAAATAGGCTATAGCCTATGTTTAGTCATTTCAGTAGCGCTTGGCATCTTACCTATGGAAAGGCACAGTTGTGAAAGAAAGAAAATACGAGCTCCATTTATTTCTTCTACCTCAATCGAGTGTTTCCACAGACCTGCGTGTCGTTCTTGGCCTCCTATTCTGTTTGCCTTTCTTGCTGGGTTTGTTTCACCCATCTCTCACTGCCCTCTACCCTCGGGCCCCTGCAGGCTCTTTCTCTCTCGATGTCATAAAAGTGGCGGTCATTTTTCCATGGATTGCCTAAGAATTACTTACCAAAAAAATCATGTTGTCATGAATAATGCACATAACACTGTTGATACTAGTTAATTTAGGGGAAAGAGCTTTTTCCATTTTTACTTTTATAGTTTTATATTTATTTACATTTTTCACATATGTGCATGACTTATTTTTATTTATGTATTCGTTTTTAGTATCAGTAGAAATTATATGGGTGGTGCCATCATGGACCATTTTTCTTTCCCTCTTTATAATTTTCTGTAATTAAAATGACACAAATATAAATTTTTAAATGAAGTAAGCACAAGCTCCTACTTGTGTATTTGATTCATAAGCAGTATTCAGCAGACAATACCTACAACTGCAGAAGGTAAAAATTTTCATTGGCTAAAAATTGGTAGGAGCATCAAATCTTTTTGAAAACATTATGTTGTAAACATTTGGCCAGCATAATTAGAGTTGGTAGAAATAATGCCCATAAAAGAAAACTATACTGGCATAAATAAATATGAGCAAACTATTGCTTAATGAGTCACAAATCATCGCTGTAAAATTTAAGTGGGAAAGAATTGGTGCCAATTGAAATATTTTCAGAGGAACACAAGTGTAAACATAAAATATTAGAATCAGTTTAACTGCAGTACATAGAAAATAGATTGAGGAATTAAATTGATTTAATGTCATTTAGTAAAGAAAGTAATTTCTTCATGATAATTCTTCAGCATTGGTAAATGTCTGCATTCAATCTTTGTACTCCTTTGGTGGGGTCCAAATGTCTCAAACTATAACCATTTTATTAGCCAAAAGAATTATTTGATGAACTAACGAGCTATATCATGTGCTAGACATGCATGCTCAATAAATTGAATTAAATTTTGCCAACTGGTAGGAGAAAGTAGAGTTTCATTTAGTTGTTGTGACAGTGATAGCTACTGTATCTTTGTTTATATGTCTTTAGTTTCTTCTTTCT
The DNA here is from genome assembly GCA_963574885.1 of Lepilemur ruficaudatus. Lineage (NCBI taxonomy): Eukaryota > Metazoa > Chordata > Mammalia > Primates > Lepilemuridae > Lepilemur > Lepilemur ruficaudatus. The sequence continues at coordinate 23,893 of CAUYRT010092756.1, read as the reverse complement.
GATCCTTTGCTGCACAGGTCAATATTCTTTTATACTTGCAATTTTTTTGTCATGTCATTTACATGGTTACAAATAAATAACATTGACTTCTGGTGTTTGTATAAATTTATAGTACTCTTCATTTCCTTTCTCTTATTTTGTTTTCTCATGTTCTTTTTTTTTTTAAATTGCATATTCAGAATCATGTCCTTTTGAAAAAAGCTTTAACCCAAGCTCATATTTTGCCACTAGCACTCAAGACAGAAATTAGTAATTTTGCTATCAAAAGTATAATGAAGTAAAGTGGAACTGCCTCATTACACCAGTATTGAGAATACGTATTGTAAGGTTATGATAGAGTGTGATGCCTATATGCAGTGGAGCATCCTGTGCTATGTTAAGATCACTTTACTATTTAGCTATGTTGTTATATCAGGCTATTTCCAAACATTATTGTCTACAATTTTTCTTTTCTTTTTAACTCTAGTTTGTGAAAATGTTCTTATGGTTAAAAAGGCATGCCCAGGGAAGCAAGAGTCGTACCATATTTTTAAAATATACAGTCTATCAGCGGAAGTGTGAGGATAACGTCAGTCATAAACAATCATGGCAAAGCTACCCTTTTAAGGTTGGTGCTTCAGGGGTTGTTCATGCCTCCAAATACTTGCTCCAAAATTACTAATTCCTACAATTGGGGAAAAATTGGAAAGGCCATTAGTGTGTTCAAGTAGATTGATACTTTGATTTGAAAAATTATCTCAGGCAAACATATTTTTATCCAGCTCTGTGGCATTGTTTGACTAGCCAATTTATGCCAGATTCTAGAGCCAAATGTATTTGTGTAAAGACTCCAGATGTTTTCTGATTTGCGGCTGCTGTCTGAAACACAAGGCAACTATGTTGTAAATTCAGCTTGTTTGCTTTACTGAACCGGGACTAAGATACCCTTCATTCTTTTGATATAGTTTAGTTTAGCCAGAACTGGACCAGAGGTAATTTTAAAAAGGATAATTATATATCAATTTAGGAAATTCTGTTGTGAATAACTAACATTTGGTAATCGTAAGATTTTGAAAGTTGAAAAATTTGAAGGACAGTTCTGTCATTCCAAACACAATAAAAAACAGGTATTAAAAAACGTATTTCATTATACTTAAGTTATGTAACTAGTTAGCAATGAGAGGAAATTTACCAAGGAAGTCAATGAAGATGATGAGGCCAGCCAGAAGAGGAAGAAATTTTGTATTTTTTTCCCCCACCAACTGTTCATCATGATTGAAGAAACATTATTTGGAAGGGGTGTTTTTGAGGTTATTATATAAAAGGGATGGAAAACACTGCACAAGTTTGTGTCAGAAGGTCCAATTATCTTGACCTCTTGAGTGTCATTCCTCTATTATCAAAGTATTATCATTTTTACTGTTTCATTTTGTCTCTTTTAAAAACTATTAAATTTTCCCCCAGTTCCTGTCTTCCTTCTGCAAGAGCCTCTCATTATGAATAAGGGGTAATTATTCACATAGAGTTTGGCAAAGGTTGACAAATAAATTTCCTCTCCTTTTAACCTTCAGCACTTTCTACTGATATGCCGGGCTAGTAATTTGTTACCTTGTAAAAGGGGAAAAAACAAATGAGTACCTTTCTAATCCCCATGCCTCTTCTGTTTCGTCTCACATAGCATAATCATTTGTGAAAGTAGTAGAATTTTGAAAGGAGTAATGCATCTTTAGGTATGAATATTTTTCCTCATTTCTTCTATTTCTTACTATCTTCAAATATGTTAAAGAAATTAGAATAAAATTATTTTACACAATTTGTCCACGTCTCAAGTTATAAATGCTATATTATACTATATATATCATATATTAAAAAGCTATTCTAAGGGAAACTGTGACCATTATAAACATTTATGCTCACATAAATGATATTTCTTTGTTAACATGTTGCTACCATTCCTTGAAGCACAGCCCACTTCAGAAATCCACACATAGCTGTGCCTTCGAACTCATCATAGCTTAGAACTGTTCCAATTCTAGAATCTCCACTCCAAATATCCTTCCCTAATCACGACCACTTGTTCTTCTGCCCTTTCCTCTTCTACCATTCTCACTGATCACTGTGATGTACAAGCCTTTATCTATTCTTAGGTTTTCAGTCTATTTTGGTTATGGTTGCCTCTGTATTAGTTTTCTATGGCTGCCATAAAAAAGTACTACAAATTCCGTGGCGTAGAACACCACCAATGTGCTGTCCTGTGGTTCTGGAGGCTAGAGGTCTGAGATCAAGGTTGGCTCCACCATGTTCTCTCCAAAGACAGTAGGGAAGGATCTGTTCCAGTCTCTCTGCTAGAATCTGGTAGTTCCTTGGTGTGTGGTAGCATAACTCCAGTCTTTACCTGTGTGCATATATGTCCCTGTGTCTAAGTTTCTCCTTTTTATAAGGATACCAGTCATGTTGGATTAGGGATCCACCTTACTCCAATATGACCTCATGTTACTGTAACTAATTACATCTGCAATAACCCTATTTTCAAATAAGGTACTGTCTGATATACTGGAGATTAGGACTTCAACATATGAATTTGAGTGGGCAGGGCACAATTCAACCCATAATACCTTCTCGTCTAGCTGGGGTCCCATTATCTCCTGTCTTAACATTACTTCTGCCAGCACTCTAATTTTATTCTTCGTTCTCTTTCATCATAATGGGCTACCTAGGTAGGAAATTCTTGCTCTGTAATTGATGCACACATTGAAGAAAATTGCATAATCATGGTAATTAAGTAACATTAAGAATGCATATCTTTTGAACACAGCTGGGATCTTGTTCTGTTATACTATCCCCTAGCTGCGACTGTTGCAAATATTTTTCACTATCTTTAAGTTTGTGTCTTAACCTTGCTACCTTTGCTCTCAACAGTCCCATTCTTTCCTAATTAAATGAAATGATAGAAGGCATTAGTACAAACACTCTCAAGTTTTCTTCCACATCCCTCCCCAACATCATCCTTTCTTCAAATGTCTTCTGCTTTACCTCCTTCATCTCTCCCCTTCAGCTGGCCCCTGAATGCCCAGAAAATTTCCTTTTTTATTAATACAAAATTGTCATTTTCTTTGAAAGCTTCCCTCTTTAATAAAAAAAATGCCATACTCTGCTTCTTTGTTTATGATGAAACAATAATAACAACAACAACAAAGCCACTCTGTTGACTCTCTGTTGCTTATGGAATAACTAAATCCTAATCAGTCCCTTCACCTGTCATCAAACTAGTTCTTCAAACCTTTATCCCATTAGATAAACATTTTCCCACCATAACGTTATAGTATTAAACATACCAGATTATTGCCATTCTGTACATTGCTGCCTTTTTATGTTTACCAATTTTGTCTTAGCTATGGTGTTATTGTTTTGGTCAGTTTTTAATATTTGTATTTTGTTTGTTTTCCTGTTCTGTCTATCTTTCTTGGCCAGCTCAAATCCTATGAAGTCATCCGCAACGCTCCTTTCTTTTGAATAGCAATTATTTGCTTCTTCTTTAGGAAATTCATAATTTTGTCACAATTTACTGTTGAAAGCTAACATATCATAACTTGTAAATAAATTGTATATGTAAATTCCTGTGTTTTATGTACTGGACTAAAAGAACATTCAGGTCTGGGACCACATCTTATTCATCTTTATATGTCATAGTACAAGCAATCTATTAATATTTATGAACTAAATTAAACTGGTACACTAATGTAGAATGTTACAAAATTCTGCAACAGAAAATGGTAAATTATATCCTGACATACACTTATTTATTCTTTATTCTTTTTTTCATACTTTGCTTTTCCATCTAAAGTATTTATTAATATACTACTATCCACTTGATGCCAGGTACTAAATAGATATAGGAAGCTGAAATTTGTTCTATATTTAATTCTATAAATAAGCCATTTATGGTAGCATAATACATAATATTGACTTTATATTTTTAAATAAAAATGTGAAAGTTTATTTTTAAAAATAAATCAGAAAATACTTGCAAGTGTCTATATGTGGTCTATTAATAGCTATAGCTCAGGACTCTGGGATGTAAATCTAGTGCTATTCGTATCGGTACTCAGACACATTGAAAATCAGCTCTTGTGTCAAGTCCCAGGAAGCGAATCCCTAAGAGAATAGAGAATTTGATGTAGCCTAATGATTCAATGAATGACAATAACCATAGGAGAATAAAACTTCGGAAGAGGGTCTTGATAAGCTGGGTTTAATTAAACTGATCATTTTCAATTCTTCCGTATGTCCTTTACTGCCTTAGCTGACAAGACTCTAGAAGTAAGGAAGATTCTTCCTTTTGATATGTGTACATTTTAATGTCTGGAATATAGAGGACTACTTGCAGAATTCACTAAAGTTACCAAAGGTTGACTAATTAGACATTTCTTCCATTAACTAGTTTTTAGAATTGTCATCATCAACCTTTGCAGTGAAAAGTAGAAAGGTACAATCTGTAGCAGCAGTTTGGCAAGTCATATATTTCACTCAGTGACATTATCCCATTAGGATAGTATCCTTGAAAAGGAGACGTGTAAATTAGTATGCAATGGCACATAGAGAGAATTAACCAGGCATCACCTTTTCATTTAAGAAGCACTCATGTGATTAAGTTTCTGAGCTAAAAATTCATCCTCAAAAGTTACACTTTAGCAGAATGACTGATTTTATTTTATAGATGTCAATTTGATTGACAAGTAGGATCTATCTAGTGAGTTTCTATTCTCATAATCCAGGGACACCTTGAAAAGATTTCCCAAGAGAGAAGAAAGAAATATACATAGGAAAAAAAGAAAACTGCATTTCTGATTAAGAACTTAATTTAAGATAAAATAGAGAATTTTCTTTTTACATTCACTATGGTGCTAAAACTGCTACACTGGAAAAATGCCTTGGTTGTGAGGTAATTGGTATAAATCAAATATTTCATTCTTATTTAGCAACCATTTATAGGCTGAATAATTCATTTCATTTATGATAGTGTCATTCTGTATTTTTACACAATTTGACTTGGTACTATATTTTCGAATTGCAGCAAGGGCTTATCTTTACTGCATAAGAATTTAAAATTTCAGCTTTATAATAACTTATGAAAATATCCAATATTTTGTTATGTTGGATTGCTAATATATTTAGTGCTAGATGTTTACATGATGCCATGGTGTGAGTTCTCAAATGTCTGAGATCTTGGGTGTAGGTAGTTTATTTAGAAGGAGATACCAGGGTCAGAAGTGATAGTGAAAAGTGAGACAGAGACAGAGGAAAGGACAATGTAAGGGTGCATTTTCAAGGTCATGCCGTTCTGAGCAATGTGGACTTGATTCTGCTGGGTGTTCCTCCTAAGAAGCATACAGAATACCTCTTAAATTGTCTGTCTAGGGAAAAGCATTCAAGAACATACATCCACTGGCTCTGTCCTATATCGTTTAATGCCCCAAGGAAATTAACTCCCTCTCACTTCCAGCTGCACTAACACCCCAGTGGGTTCCGCAGCTTTGGAGAAACTCTAGGGTAAAAGAAAAAGACATGAGTGAGAAAGGAGGTTATCAGTGTAGAGTGAGTGTAAGAGCTCCCAGAACTGCCCAAGGGCTGCAAGGTGGGCACAGAGTAGAGAGGAGCAGCAGAAGTATCCAATACATTAGGCAGGAGGTATGCAACATGATTGATTCCACAGTCCAAATGAAAACTTGACATCCAAATATTAACCGAAAACAATAGATTTCAAATATTTTGTCCTTGTGAACAGCAGTAAGAAAAAAAATACGTACGTTGCTTAACGACAAGGAAACATCTTGAGATATGTGTTGTTAGGCGATTTTGTTGTACAAGCCTAATAGAGTATACTTACACAAACCGAGATGGTGCAACCTACTGCATACCTGGGCTATACGGAATAGCCTGTTGTTCCTAGGCTACAAACCTATACAGCATGTTACTGTACTGATTACTGTAGGCAGTTGTAACACATTGGTAACTATTTGTGAATCTAAACATCTCGAAACAGGCAAAAAGTACAGTAAAAATACAGTATTATAATCTTATAAGACCACCGTCATGTATGTGACCCATCATTGATTGAAATGTCATTATGTGGCACTGACTGTATATGAATCTACTGGGCATACAGAGACAGAAATTGATTAAATAATACCTTATGAGCAATGCAACCTGATATTTTCTATTCCATACTATGCTGTGTTATTCTGTTCTGTTCTATTTAATTAAACAATGCCGTTCATACTCCCTAAAGTAATTTCAGAACTCATAGTTTGGAAAACACTGGCTGAAAAGATAATTAAATTAATTTACCTAAGAAGGTAAGTGATGGCATGTTAATATAATTAAAATCATGTGATCTGGAGCCATATAAATTGAAAATTTTATAAATAAAGGTCATAGTATTAAGGACAGTTAAAAAAGATTAGAGTGAATTCTTAAGAAATTAGAAAATGGGGTAACATGGGTTCGTGTTCCATGGTTCTGAATTTCATCTGTCAGTGTTTCAGAATCTATAAATGGGTAAGAACATCTAGCTCCCTGAGAGAATGAACAGGGTGGGAACACAGAGGGTTGAATAATGAGGTGCTGTCTCTCCTCTTTTTACCTCAGCTGCTCAGTTTTCTGCTATCTCAATTCATGTGTATACAGTGGGGAGAATTAGTGCACACACAGGCACATGCATATATACACAGCCAGCTGTATGCTACTCTGTAGTTAGAGCTGGCCTGTGGACTGTCCCAGGATCCTTTTGCATCTTATGTTTGTTTCAGGTTGATTGTTTTCACAGTTGTCATTTTTAAGCTTCTTGTCTCTTTTCATAGGGAAAGAGCTTTTAGTCTCCTAAGAGCAGAGCTCCATTATCATAATCGCTTTTTGGAAAAGAGAAAATTACCTGTAATTTTTATGTTCTGAAGGTGTATCATAATAATTCAGCCACCCACCTTACCCTCAAAATCAAATGGTGTTTTTTTTTTTTAAGGAAACTACTTTATTCTTTCCTATTTCTTCATTTTCTTTGGAGGAAATGAGAGCTTAAGAATTTGGGAAATCCCACCAAGCCTCTATGAGCTTTGGCTGTCTGTTCCTACCCTCAGCTATTGTGTTTAAGGATGTCACTGCCATGGGGATCCAGAAGCGCTGCGGTTGTAACACATGTCCCACAAAAAGTACGGTTTATAGTTAATGAGGAAGTGAACAAGCAAGGGAAGAGTAACTCTCACATCAGCCCTGAGTCCTTCATGTTTGGGAATGCCACCTTTGCTTGTGTCCACAGCCCCTCCTGGGAGCCCCCACCCTCACCCGCCCCAGCACTGCTGTAAGGATAACACGAGTGTGCACACACACATCAATCTATAGGTTACCTGTCATCATCAAGATCTCACAAAATCCAGATTGTAATTGACTGTCTTCCAGTTACTGCAGAAAAAACCAAAAGGGTTGGGTAGAGGAAAAAATGCAAAAACCTAGGAAGTCATATGCCCTTTGCCATCTACTGCTGGATGTGTTCTACAACTGAGTTCACAACTGTTCCTAATAAGCACTGTTAGTACTAATCCTTAGGCAGTTATGCTTTCTTCCCATTACACTGGATCTTCTAGTATAGCAATCCTAAAGCTGACCTCCTGCGATGTTAATGGGTGTCTTGTGAAAAGACGATTTGATGATGAAGTAACTTTTGGAAAGTGTTGCCTACGACGTGAAGATTTGCAAAGCGCATTGGCATTTTAAAGACTCTGAAAAGTCTCAAGGTTAAGAGATTTATTGAACTTTTAAGCCTAACATTTCCCACATTTATTATTTCATAAAACAGCTTTTCATTCTTGAAAGACGGTGGCTGTTTGCACAACTCAGTATGGAGAACAAGGTTTTGCCCAGAGTGACATTTTGTTTCTTTCTGGGTGCCCTTACACTCCTTTTTCTATGAAACCTTATCCCTCTAAGTTCCCTTGTAAAATTGTCTCATCACTTCAAACAACAGAGCTCCCTCTGCCAGATAATTTTTCCCTCTTCTTGTTTTAAATATAAGTGGAGAGTTTATTTGAGCTAAGTTTTCTGAGCCTGTTTTATTTGTAAAGTGAGGAATGCAATAGATAGAGTTGCTGTGAAGACTAACAAATTAATGTTTACATATGTTCTAACATACGCTTGGCACAAAGTAAACGCTCAACAAACTACCAGAACTACTAGTAATACAATGAGGATGATGATGATGTTTCAATAAATGAATAAAGGTTGTGATCAGGGAAGTAATAACCAATATGCATATGTATATTTTCTGTTTTCCTTCTCCCAATAAGTGAAGCTCATTACTCTTTCAATATTCAACTCCATTCAGCTTTAACACTGATCTAAAAACAGTGGGATGGAAATGGGAAAGGGGAGAAGGGGTTCACTCCTCAGGAGGTTGAAAAGGCACATTGATACACCAAGTGAATCAAAGGACAAAAATAAAAAATAGCTACTGTGAAATTTTTGATTTGCATATAGAAATAGCCATGATCGTGTGGCTTATGGCGAATATCACTGACTTTGACACTGGTGGTACACTGTAAATACTATCTGGCAAGGAGCATATATGTGGGGCAATTTTAATCTATGCTCCTGATTTGCCCTAGTCACATGGTAACTTATGGCAGAACCAAAAATCAAACCTAGGTTATTTTAGCTCAAACCTTTTTTTTTTCTCCACTGTGAGCTACTGTTCCCCCAAACTGATCGTCTCTTAGTTGCCAAGCACTGAAATGCCCCCCAGATTGCATTGGCTTTCACTCACAGCTTCCACTTTACCAGGCAGTGCCTGACCTTTAGCCAGAGGGAAAAACACTTCTTAACCCAGTTTCTTTGTCTTAGTGGTGGGGCTAAAGATGGAAATCCACCGTTTGTTTCTGTAACAGATACCGATGATGACTACTAAAATGATTGGCAAATGTACAAGCTTCAAAACAAAGGCATAACGAAAGGAGTATAAAGTGAAATTACATTAGGTAGTAAACATATTTGCTGGGTTCAGAATATATCCCTCTGGCTGTCATTAGTGCAGAATTACGGTAGGATTTAGAAATGTTTGAAGATCTCATGGCAAAAGACTGAATGTATCAATTTAGATGTGAGCCATCACAGACCATGAAAGGCCCAATTTGCAAATATAGTTCATTCTGAGAAGAGTTATGGGTGCATATTAGGATGGTCATTACATATGGTTAGTCATTATTTATGGAGTATCTATTATGTACAGATGGGTTAGTAGTTAAGAAGTAGTATCTGTTATGTACAGATGGGTTAGTAGTTAAGAAAGAAGTATTCTTTAGCTCCTGTTGCTATGGAATAAATGCTGATCAATATTTATACCATGCCAGAAAAAGCAATTGAATATTAAAATCTCAATTCACTAAATACTGGTATGTGGCAACAAATGGTAATTAAAATAAATATTTGATAGGATTTTATCATTTAAAAGTGGGATACAATTTAATGAGGGATATAATATATAGTGGTACAATAAAATACCTAATAAATTTTTCACTCTATTTTTTAAGAAGATGAGAGCCAATTAGAGAAAATATTTCTCATTTATTTTTTAAGAGAGAGAGTCTATGTGCTTGTCCACATATATCAATACACATTACCCAAGAATCACTGTGGGATTTAATAAGACCCTCTTAAATACAGATGCCACTAAATAAAAATACCAGTGCTAAATAGTTTTCAATCTAAATGTTGTAATCTAGTAACTGCTAGTCATACATTTGAACTATGTCAAAGGAGTAAATCCATGGCAAAAAGTCCATTCCTTTTTCTCCTTTTTTATATTGTTACTTTGTTAACTCATGGTGAATTTAACTTGTTTTTCCTCTTTCTTAAATATAATGATTTTTATTCTTTTTCTTTATAACTAACAGTGTTTTAGATAGCATTTCAAGTAGTTTACACAAAGCAGTTTATACTCAGGAGCTTAATGAAAAAACACTCCAAGATATTTGGTTAGACACCCTTTTGGAAGTGTCAAAGTAGTGGTGCTCACCTTAATCATGTAGCAGTTTAAGGACAAAGAAGTCAATCTTTACCCACTTTGACAATATTAAGTACCCACCAAAATATAATTTTTGATGAAGCATATAATTAGCTGTTTTTACATGGACTATAAAGTAGGTTCTGCCCCTATCCCCTACTCTATAACTCTGAGATGGCAAATTACTATTTTCTAATGTTAGGAAAGTCCTACCAAGCTCTGTTTTCATTCCATAAAACGTGTTCTATATTGCTTTTCGAACAGCTCATAAAATAAGCTCATTATAAGACTTGACAAGGAAACTTTCCTGCACATTACTTTTCATAAGTGTGTCTTCCAAAAATGTCTAAGTTCAAAAGGATAAGGGTGGGGAAAGCTTGTACAAGATAAAGTTAAATTCTTTAAGAAGGCAACGGTTCTGATAATTTTAAAAACACATTCATTTTGATGAACACACAGAAAGATATTGGCTGTAATGGAATTTTCCAAAGTCTGTCACATACTCCTCAGCTTCCTTGTTTTCAGTACCCTTTTCAATTCTGAGTGACAGCAAACTGTATTTTCGTTCCTTAATACGGTAATGGATGGTGGATAGGTATACTCAAAATTGAATAATGATGTATATTGTATATCCACGGTCTTCTTGGTAGTTCATTTCTGAACTAGTTTCTAAATGAGACCATGATTCATCTAAGATTGGAGTGGTTTCTTAAACTAGGGACTTACAAAAAAAGGTAACCTTTTAGTTTTCTGAATATTGTATTAAAATCTGGAATCTTGTGTCCAACTTTGGGTGTATTCATAGTTTTAATTCATTTTCACAAACATTTACTCATTTACATGGGAAACACTAACTTAGGACTTAGCTTCTCTAGTCAAGATCTTGGTATGTGCTATATTATGCAAATAATTAAAAATTTTTTAAAAAAATTAATGGCTTTCCCTGACCTCGACAAGCTTACAGATTAGTAGAAGAGACTGGTACATAAACACATGATTATAATACAGAAAAATAAGTACAAAATTAGTGTATGGATAGCATATGAAAGATGGGCGAGGGCTCAGTCCCACCCTATAATCATGAGAACACCAGTTCAGTATCAATATAAAGTAGTAGAGGGTACTCAAATGGTAAGGCAGTGAGATAGCTGTGGGGTAGAAACCACATTATGGAAGGCTTTGTGGTCAGGCTAGGAAGCATGGTTGTTTTTCAAGTAGGAAGGGACCACTCTGGTAGCTTTATGGATTATGAATTTGGAGGGACAAGCTTACGAACAGAGACATCAGTTAGGAGGTTATTGTAGGAGTCATATGAGAGCTGATGAAAACCTGAACTCAATCAGGCAGCAGTATTAGAGATGGAGAAGGGTTCAAAAAAATTCAGGAATCTAAACCGACAAAACTTGTTTGATTAGATGAGGTATGTGAAGGAATAAGTAACTACTCCCAGGATCCTAGCTTGGCTGGTAGCAGGTTAGCAGTGTGATACTATGACATTAATGGGAACCTATTAAAGATCAAAGGAATATATTTATACTTTTATTTACTTCTCCTTATTTTCAAAACCTAAAATAACCTCTTAGATTAACAGACAAATACCAAACAAACAAACAAACGAAAAAATTGGATCTTCATGAAAAGGGTACTTCTGAAGTTCAGAACTTCTTAACTATCTCTTTACCTATTGAAAATTCATCCATTTATAATTCCATGTGTGTACTTCTCCCTTCTTGTCTAATTTTGCTCAGGGTATTTTGATAACAACATGAACTGTGAATAAAATGGCGTGCAGTTGAAAGGGAGTAATTGCTAGATAAGTAATACTAAGTAACTCTAGTGGGGTCATTTCTTTTTGCCAAGTGTTAAATCTATTAGTCTGAGAGAAGAAAAGTAAACAGGCTTGCTACCCATTCAAATGTCATAACTTCATTCAGTTTTTTATCTATTTAGCTATATGTACCATGTAGAAATGGATGTTAGTCAAATGCATGAAGCAATTATCTAGATTAAGAACTAAAAGGATTCAGTGCACTTGATCGTGACATTTTATTTAATGGCCAAATCTATCAGATTCGTGGTAATTGCTTGTGACTGCAAAATGAGGAAAGGTTACATGTATTTGCCTTCCCATTATTATTACCATTGTAAACTTTTTTCTAAGTACCTATATGTAGCTGGTGCTAGTACAAGCACCACACTTTTGTTAAAAACATTACGTTTGTTTCCTCTAGAATAATTTTGACAATAATACAAAACTTACCACCTTTTATTTTGGTCCCTTCAGATCCTCTTATTGCCAGTGATTTCTCAGTTTCTACTGATAGTCTATTCTCCAAAGCTCTATTTCTATGATTACTTGTTTTTCTACTTTTCCTTCTTCCTTCTCCTATGATATACAATGCCATCACACCTTGCTGATTTCCTACTGACCTTTCCTTTTTCATTCAATGAAAGTGTAAGATCCCCAGCTAATATGTACACTTTAGTGTGTAGCTGAATACATACCAGGTTTTGTTTTGTTTTGTTTTTTTAGTATGTGTCAAGAGTTCATTTCTCTTTATTGCTGAGGGTTATTTCATTATAGGAATATACCACAGTTTGTTTATCCACTCACCTAAAGATACCTTGTGGTTTATTACCCATGGTATAGTTTTTTGGTTTTGGGGGGTTTTTTGTTTGTTTTTTTCAGAATATTGCAGAGATACAAACACTTTGATTATATATATTGCCTTTGCACTACCCAAGTCAGAGCTACAAGCATGTGCATCCCCCAGAAAGTGCGTACCACACCCATTAGGTGTGAATTTACCCATCCCCTCCACCCCCACCACCTGCCCGACACCTGATGAATGTTACTTCCATATGTCCACACCAGATTTCAAAGACTTCCTACCAAAAAAAAAAGCTAAAAGTGCCGTTAAGAATTGTTAATTCGGTTATAGTGCTGAAATGCTATTTTGGATATACTAGGTGAAATAAAATGTTACTAAATTAATTTCACATGTTTTAAAAATATTTAACATGGCTATTAGAAATTTTAAAATTGCATATCTGGCTTACACCTGTGGCCCACGTTGTATTCCTATTGGACAGCACTGCAGTAAAGGACACTAGAGTTAAAGGAGACGTGCGCTCTGCTCTGAGGTCATGCAGCTAGATGTGAAAGTAACTATAACATCATAACGTGAAAAGAGCCATAGAAGGGTTTGATGTGAAGAGTGAGTAATCGTTTCTAACGGGGCATTTAAGGAAGATCCATGGAAGAGATGTTATTGGATAATCATAGAAGGAGGACAAGGGTGTTAGCATTTCAAGTAGAGTAAATGCTTGGTCACAAGAAAGAAAGCTACTAAAACAGTCATCTCAAATTTTATTTAAATCACATCACTGCCCTATGGCTAATCAGAGAAAATAAAAAACCTGTCCAGAAAATATTTCAAGCGCCTTACCAGTTCGTCTTAAAAGCATCTGTTTCTACTCTCATGCCTACGTCCAATGAGAAAAAAGGCTCCTTTCAGCGAGGGTGTGAGGGAGAGCTACTTATGGCAGACTAGAGAGATGCTACTTCAGTAATGCTGATAGGGAATTTTGAGGAGCTAACCTTCAGTTGTGGCACTGAATGGAAAGGCAGGCATGGCTCACCTGACACCCATGGGTCATTCCAGTAGTGAGTGGAAAGACAAGAGTAACATTTCCAATAGTGTGTCTCCTGAGAATTAGGATAGCTTAACGTTCACCATAAAGTATTTGATGAGTAAGGAGAAAGGAATGAAGGAAGTAGGGAAAAATTGATTCCAAAGAGAGATTGTATGGATAATAAGGAACTCATAAGGAGAGTAAGAGAGTCGAGGGTGATAGACGAGACAGTGCAGTGTCTTGCTCGGGTTTGAATTTAGCCTCTGGCCTGCACTGCCTTTAGGTTGTGGGCAAGTTGCTGACTCTCTGAGTTTCAGTTTCCCGATCCATAAAAAGTACAGTGTAACAAAGCCTTCCATGCAGAGTTGTAAGCATTAGAAATAATGTAAAACACAGTGTCTGGCACTCTGTAAGTGTTCGATAAATGTTAGTTATTATTTTGACCACTCCTGGGGCTAACTATTAATAATTTTGAATATTGATCTTATTTTGGTTGATTCTCTGGAAGGAATTGAACTGGTGAAATGTATGAATTCAAATTTCTCACCTAGTATTTGAAAAGGGAAAGTAAAAAGACAATACAAAGAGAATATTTTATTTCATCCAATCTAAAATGCAGGTTTTTTTCCCCTCCTATTTAACATCACAGACTAACACTGTATGTCTCACAGTTGATGGTGCCTTACAGAAGTCACCCAGCTGAGGTAGTTATTGCTGTTTGCATGTATGTAAAGCTGTTAATATTTCTGGGGGCACGTGTACACAAATGCAATCCTCAGTGTTTAAGTCTACAAATAATTTAAGGATTATCTTAAGAAAGACTGTGGGGCCTTGGAAATGTTTGCAAACCTTTTTTTGTTCATCTTCTGGTAAAATCCAGATGTGCCAACCTCAAAGCTTGCTGAAGAGTGGAAACTCCTAAGAAGTACTCTGGGTGTCACAGAGAATGAAATAGGTGGGAAAATATGAACAACAAAACCTCCAATTTGAAAAATGATTCAGGAGAGTTGGACCTTGAAAATGAGGAACTTCAGTAAATAACTTCACAGAATTATTTTGCTTTTATTTTTCTTTTTATGCCTGCATAGAATGAATATAATAAAACAAACTTTATCCAAATAAGTCTAAAATAAATATTTTAATAATTGTTAAAGGAAATTCTAAGAGGTATGAAAGCATTATGACGTGGTTTAATTGCTTGTATTTTTTCTTCCTTAGCGGTACATGAAATACTCATGCCTTTTACAGCTGATGAATTCTGACATTCTGTGAAATACATTAATTTTTCAAGTTATTATAAAAGAGTACATAAACAAAGATAGCACAGAACAACATCCTCAGGCTTATAGGGTGTTCTTCGTATGTCCTAAGGCCAAGGCAAGCCAAGGGCAGAGCCATCAGATAAGAAAATTATATCTTTGATTTTGGCTCCTTCTGTTGTCTCTCAAACAAAAAAACAGGCTAGTGTAATCAAAGGGCAAAGGATTTGAAATGCAAAGACTCAGGTTTTAGTTCTTGCTCCAATAATTGCTGGGTTTTATACTTTATGTGGGTCATACCACCTCTGAATTTTCTCTGGCGATAATGGTATAACTGCTTTATGTCCTTCAGATGTTGGATTAGTTAAAGGCACATTTAAAAAGTGTTATATTAGTTGCTATTAAGTGGTCCCTTTTTTTCTTTTTGCCTGTTTTACATACAAAAAAGGAACTCGGATTTATTTGTCTAGAGGAGGCAGGGAGGGAGATGGCTATACTGTTACCTATTTACATCCATAGTCATATACCGTAACTGAGCAATAACGTCCTACAGTGTACATGTGGCCAAATAGTAGACCACATGTAGTGGTCTCCAAGAGTTAGAGGAATGTTCCCCCAAGAGGAGTGGATGAATGCATTTTCAAGAAAGGAACAGTAAGATTTGTGAGACATACTCCCTGCCTGCCTCCAATATTCAAGCTTGGGCGTCTCCTTGCCAAGCTTCCTTTTTCTCCAGGCCCAGCATCCTTATTCTTTGCTCCGGGCTGCTGAGGACTGGGTTCCCTGTCTACACTCCCCCTCCTTTAAAATAAGTTCCCCTCACTTGATTCCCAACACTAAGTCAGCTCACTCTTTGAGACGACATGGTATGTCCACTCTGTATCTCTTATTCCCACTGTGTCTTCTGTCTGCTAGCTACCATCACAAGCTAGACTTAAAAGACTATCTAATTTTAATACAAATTATCTTAAAGCAGATATTCTGTTAGCCTTAAAGAGGTACTAAATGTTGAGACTTTCTAGTACAGTGAGAGAATGATGCCTTAGCCGGTATTTGGGGAGTAAAGTCTTGAGGAATACTGCTTACAGCCCGCACCAACATGTTATAGGTGTTCATATCCATTAAACATTGTTAGCTTGTTTGTGCTCCTTAAAACAATGGCTTTCAAATATTTGAGTACAACTCATAATAAATCCATTTTACGTCCTGATGGAGAGTGCACATGTATGTTTATGTACATGCAAGGTACATAGAATTAAAACAAAAGATTAGCTTAAAATAGTAAAACTCTTAACATTACAACTTACAACCTTACAATCAGCAGTTTAAAAAATCTTGATTTAGAAGATGTGTAAGTCCTTTTAGCAAGTTTAATCAGAAATATCTTTGGTGGGGGCCTGTAAGTTACTTTGCTACAAAATAAGTGTTTCAGACAGTATCGAAAGAAAGTATAATAAATAACCTTAGATTACAGTTGTCCTTGATGATTCCAAATCTGAATTTTCTATTCCTGTGTTATTTTTCTCAGGGACTAAATTTCTACACGTATTTGTAGTAAAAGAGACAGAGAAGGTAAGGTTATTGTTTTTATAAAATCTAGTCTATATTTTTTTCCAATCATGTTTCTGTTGTCTTTTATCCTATGTTGGGCTTCCTTATCACTTAGCTTTGATAAGAAATGACTTCTGCATTCATTTGCCTTGTGTATATAGGTTCACAAATGAGTCAGTTATTTTTTATTCCTGAATTTCTGTAGTGGGACAAATTGTCCATCCTAAAGACATAGTGAGAAGAATTTCCTGCTCTCAGACTGATTTTTCACTAAGTCTAATCCTAGTAAACATTTCTTTGTTAGGGATAACCTTTTTTTGTTTTCTTTCAAGTAAATGCTTCATCATCATCATCATTACCACCAACACCTAAATACGCTGTTGGCAATATGTAAAGGTAACTACAATATTTGGTATTTAGTATCTTCTAGTAGGTTAAACATTCATTAGACATTCCATTTTGTCATAGTGAACAAATTCAATAAATATAGATAAATGTCTTATGAAGTTAACTTTATGTATATAAAATTAAAGAATGTGAATATAAAAATATACCATATTAATTAAAGAAAGCTGTTTTGCCACTTAAGGAGTGACTTTTTTTTTCTTACCACTTAAGAGTAATGTGCTTGGAATAGACTACCCACAGAATGGGAGAGAATATTTGCTCTTTACACCTCTGACAAAGGTCTGATAACAAGAATCTACCTAGTACTCAAAAGAATTAACAAGAAAAATGCTCTGTATGTTTTAATTACAAAAAATTAAAATACTTTCTATATTAAGTATAGAAACTTAAACTAAGAGCAGTACTGTGTATTATTAAAACAAATGTAGTTAATTAGATCAATGGCATTACTCATGGCTATGTATAAAAAGAAAGATTCTTCATGTGAGTGAAACCATGCAATATTTTTTATTTTGTATTTGGCTTATTTCATGTTGCATAATGTCTTCCAACTCCATGTTGTAGCAAATGGCAGGATCGCCTCCTTTTTGAAGGTTATTTTCTAACATGCTCATTTATACTTGAGGAAAAAGAGCATGGATGTCCTTCAGTATTGAAATAGAAGTTAATAATAATTATATGTGAAAAATATAGGGGATAATGTAGAAATCCTTTGCATCAGGGCTAATTTCATAGTCAGACTATATTATAAGGCTGTTCAATATTTCCATGATATTGTTGTCTTTTAGAATAAAAAAAAACTGACCAAATGTTGAGGCTAACTCATAAGAATCAGTGTAATAATTTATTCAATACCTTTTGTGTATTTTTCAAGTATTCCCCCACTCTAATGGGGTATGTATACTCTATTATTATAGGATTTTGAGAAACGTATTTTAAAAGTAAAAGATTGGTTAGGAGGGACGTGACTATCTTGAGAATAAAATAATTTCTGCATTTGTTATATTATTTGGATAAGGTTATTCAGAAAATTAAATAATAAATTCCTTTTTCATACAAGAAAAGTATTTTTTGGTAGTTATTACATTCACATATTTCAAAAGTTAAAATGCGTTATGAAGTAAACATGAAATAGTCTTCTTTTCTCCATACCCTATATCCAAGTAGAACTAATCCTCTATACCATAAGTGTTTTACTATTTACTTTTACTAATTATTATTTACTACTAGTTGTTATACTATAACTACTACAAATACCATTTCGTATTATGTTTCTATGCAAGTGCATGTATTGATTCTTACTTTTTTATATACTATTGTACATCTCCATTTTTCCCAACTTGGAGGCAAGTAGAAAACTTTATCTTTTTTATAGGTCACTGAATATCCGTCTGTATCGAAACACCATGTATCTTATTAATAAATTTCTTATAATATTTTATGATTGCCTATCTTTTTGTAAGAAAAACAGCTCTGCAGTTAATAACCACATATATGTAAACATATGTGACATTTTACACGAACGATATAGCTGTGAAATACATTTCTGGTAATTTAACTTCTAGATAACATAAGGGTGCTTGTGCCATTTATACCCTATCAGTAATCCAGCGGGCTACCCTTTCCCTACAGCCCTGACAACTGAGTTTGTTGAAAAATTTTGAACTTTTAGCAAAATTTTTTTTTACTTTTTTTTCTTTATTGAAGTGTAATTTACATATCATGCTTTTACTCCATTTTAAGTGTACAATTAAATGGTTATTAGTAAATTTACCAAGTTGTACAGCTAGTCACATAAATCAAGTTTTAGAGGATTTCCTTCCCCCTATTGCGACCCCTAATTTCCATCCCCAACTACATTTCAAGCATGTCCTTCCCCTTCACAGTGCTCACCACATCTCTCAGAGAACTTTTAGCAAATTTTAAGTGGGGAAAAAAAGGCTCTTTCCTGTAGCTTTGGTTCGAATTTCACTTTGTATAAATGAAGTCATATATTTGTTTATACTATAAATATTTTTCACTTTATTTGTGTTTATTTGTGTTTTGACCTTGTTTGCATTATTTTTCCTTATTTGGAAGTTTTTATTTTTCTTGTAGTTGAATGTCTCAGTTTTTTAAAATGGTTTTTTGTAATTGAACTATTGTTAAAACAGCTTCCAACACTTTAGAGTTATAAAGAAATTATCACTTATTTATCTCCGGAGCTATTACTATGTTCTAATATGCAGTTAACTTTTTTATTACATTTTTTGGTTTCCCCTCATTAAATGTCATGAACTCAAAACTTTTTTTTCCCACCACTACATCTCTGGCATCTGGCATAGGACCTGGCATGAAGTTCTAGAAATATGTGTTGAATAAATGAATGTAGGTTTTTTATTTCAAAACTTTTTAAAGAGTAACTCAATTAATGGTATAGATACTGAATTAGAGTTGGAAGGCCAGTAGGTATTACGATAATAGTCTTTTGTTTTTAGGTCTTCCAAATGAAAATAACTAAAAGGATTTCTAATTAAAGAGCAATGATTGGCACTTAGGTAGTGAGGCTACACACACACGTCTATGTACATATGGAGGTATATATACATAGTCTCCTATTTTGTATCTACCTATGAGAATAAGTCATACCATAAACCACATTTTTCATAGAATGTGAGAAAGATTTGTTTTTTCTTTTTGAAAGATAATCAAGGACTGATTTCTGCAATTTACATCTGTAACATATTTTTCTGTGCTTTTTAAAGAGTAGCTACTTGAATTACTAACGGAAGCCATACAAAGGCACTAATTTTACTTCAGTGCCTCTGCCTGTGCAATATAATCTTAGCTGTAAATCCTATGACACTCTAATAGCACCTCAGGGACTATTGAGTTAAGAAAAAAAAAACCTGCCTTCATGAAACATTTGAAAATAGAATAGATGTATACTTAAAGCAAAGACTTTTAAAAGATATCCTGGAAGGTGGCACTTTGTTCCCTGAAAAGACAGGATTTAAAAGTATTTAGAAAGAAATAAAGAATAAATGTGGGTAAGAGATTGAAAGTGAAGCTAAAAGACCTGAATGTTGGGTTTAGTATGGTTGGAAGTAAAATCTGTATTTTTATGATCTTTACTGGTGAGACCATGATCAAAGAAACTATTTGTGAAGGGGCCAGTTAATGGTAATTTGGGGATTTTTTTTTTTTTTTTTGCAATCTTCAACAGGAAAAAGTAAAAGCATGTTTCTTCCATTTTAGAAATGTCATTGAAGGGCAGTCAACTGTGTGGCAAGTCTGTTCTTTATTCTAAGCAATTCACAGAGACATAAATTTTTGTTGTTTAAACCATTCAGTTTGTAGTACTTTGTTATAGCCTTTTACTTTACACAATGAAATTGTTATACTAAGTTTTCAAAAAAATGAGTTTTCACTGAGAATAAATATTATTTTACCTAGCATAGACCTCCAAAAATTACACTCCTATTTGACACAGCTCTATTTTTCTCTTGTTCATTTTCTTAATCTTATGATTACTGGCAAGATTTTTATCCTCTGAAGAATATTTAAATAAGCACCCTTTTTAAAGCCACTTGCAATGAGATGTGTTTCTTTTCATCAGGTTCTAGCCTTGTTTACTCAATGTATTCCTAATGAACATGGCAATTAATGCACCAATACAGGTGTGCAGCATATAGGATGTAGAACTTCTCTGGCTTTGAAATTTACAATTCTTTGACTCTGATGCTGTTTGAACTTTAAATAAAACAATTTCTAGCCAGTTTCTGCAAGCTACAGATTTGGGAAGCTCAGTTCATTTTTCTGTTTCAGAGAAATTTCTGATTTGAATACAACTAACCTAACTGATCAAGATCAAAGGAGCAGGTTAATCAATTTGTTCTGTATCTTTTAAACTTCTTTTCTGTTGAAACATATTTATTTCCAAATTTGCGGCAAAATAAATAGCAAAGTTCTCTAACAATACAAATAAGAGGCTACGGCGTGGTAGGAGTGTGGTCAATTGTCAACTGAGATCATTCTTTGTTTTTTTTCCCATTTATTATACTGTATATTCTGGGCATTATCATACTTGGGTTTATGACAAACTGGCTCAATACTTTATAAAAACTGAATTTTCAAATAAATTACTAAAGCACTATTCCTTATTAAGTCAGTCAGTCTCTCTCTCTCTCTCTCTCTCTCTCTCTCTCTCACACACACACACACACACACACACACACAGACACACACACACACATACATATAAAAGCTGTCTCCCTCCCCCTTCCTTAGCCCTTGGTTCTGCCATATGGACAAGAAGCTATGTGATTTGCAAAAGAAGGCTTTAATCAACACAGTTCTTGGCAGTCATTTTAGTATAAAATTTACTGGTGACAAATCTTATGGAAACTATTTTTCAACCAATTGAATTTTTGTTGGAACTTTGTACTTGACCATACATGTTGCTCATTTATACTTATCTATTCACTTGCACAGTTAGTATGGAAATAGACTTCTTATGAACTTTTTTCATTAATCTTTTAAAATGTTAATGTATTACTTATTGATCAAGGAAACATACTGGGGACCAGGTTCTACCGGAATTAATATTGTCTATATATGAAAGTCATACTACCACTGTAATAACTACTGTTGAAGTGTTTTTACATGTGTCAAATTATTTAATCCTAAGTACAGTTGTCTGAGGAAATATCATTAGTATTCACTTTTTACAGATATAGAAACTTAAGTATAATCAGGGGAGTTCAAAAGATAAATAATTAAAATTTGATATAGTATGGTACTATGGTAAATAAATAATACTCTTTTATCATACTGGGGATAGAAATCAATTTGGCCTAGAAGGTAGAAAATGAATTCATAGTTGACAATGTTTAAGCTAGGTTTTGACATAAAAGTAGGAATTTTCTTATACAAGGGGAGAAAAATTTGCTAGAGGGAAAATATAAGATGACCAAGAATAGCTCATATGTTCATATCAAGGCTTTTTCAGTGGAAAAGGGAACAAAAATCCACTAAAGGTAATGCAAGAAAAAGAAGAAGGCTTATTTTTAAAATGCACAAAAAGTGAAGGTGGAATCCATAAGTTTTCATGAATCAAGGCAGTTTGTCTGACTCTGTCTCTGTCTCTCTCTGAGTCCTCAAAGATGGCTAAAATTCTTGTTCCAAGCCTTAATATCTTTGTGTTTCTCTCTTCTGGCTAACTTCCCTCTTCTATTATTTTATATATAAACACATAGCTGATGGTTTTCTGGTCTCAGAACCTACATGTATTATTATGTATTCTTACCTGTGTTCTCCGTGGATTACTGTATGTATTCCTCAATGTACAAATTTCAAGTTCTCAGAGAAATCTGGTTGGCCTAGCTTATGTTTTTCATGCTAGAACACACAAATTATCCCTGGTCCATTCAGCTATAACCAGGTGAATGAGGCATCACCATTCTATTGTTGAGTTCTGTAAACAGACATTCATAAACTAATTAGTCTACTGGATAATCATATGAGATTATCCTTGCTCTGTGTGGCAAGCATTTGCTGTTTGGCAGTAGATAGAGCAGGCCTTCTATAGAAGGCCTTCTGTGTGATGTACTGACATTGATCGTTGATCTAGTATTTTAAAGCTTTGGAATTTCATAATCATACCAGTCCTTTATCACTCCTATACATGTGATAAATAGATAGGAGTGAAAAATGTCATGAATCAGAGAGATGGCAAGAGGACAGTTGTGGTTTTCCAGGCAAGCGCTGAGGAACAACTGAACTCGAAATGGTAGGCAACAATTCCTAACATAGATTACAAATTCAAAATGTTCATGGAATGTCTTTCTGTTTCTGAAATAGGATAAAAGATAGAATGTTCTTTTATTGTATGGAAAAAAATGACCAAGAAGGGATGACAAAAAAAAAAATGAGGGCACAGAGAAAGATATAAACCAGAATCCAGAAAGCAGTGAGTGGAAAAACCAGAAAGACAATTAAAAACAATAAAAATGTAACTGTAGAATTTTTATATGAGCTATATAGTTTTTCAAATAGGATTCCCTTCTATCTCTTCCCTATCTGTTTAAAAAATAATGGCATGTTTTACCCTACGGAACAAGAAAAGCATTTGTAAGCATGAGCAGATGTAAGGAATCTATTAATAGAAGGAAGACATGGGAAGATAAGATATATATAGGGTGAAACTGTATAAACCCAGGAACAGCCTACTATTGGAAAAAGGTCCTCAACTGTCAAAACCATCCCTCACAGAGGCATTAAAGAATGAAATCTAATAAACTCTAAAAATAATAAGACAACCACCTACTAAGCACCACCATATGTCAGATATTATATTAAGGACTTTATACAGATTATTATATTCAATCTTCACAACATACTTATTAGGGATATAATATTATAAACATTTTATAGACAAGAATATTAAGTCTCAAATAAGTTAGCACTCAAGTTATTAACAATTTCTGTAAGAAGGACAGAAAGGTCTAAAGGGGTATTCTTTATATTGCATTATAATTCTTTCCTGGAGTACTGTTGAGAGCTGACAAGCACTATGAGACAATGTGAACATGCAATACTTAAGAAGGACTGTTAGGCACAGGAAGATATAAGTTCCACAATTTAGGACAAAGGAGTAACATTTAAGATGGCATGGTTTTAAATTTCTGAAAATGGGGGTTTTCTTTGTTTGTTTTTCTTTTTCTTTTTTTTTTTTCCAAATATTTATTGTTATAAAAAGATGTACATGGGTCATTGAGTACAAAAGTAATTTCCCAACTGAGCATATAATTCCAGTTTTATGAATATACACTGTTATCTTCTATATTACATCTATACATATCCTGAAACATCTCTGGAAGATTATATGCTATTAAGTGTACAATTAAATGATTATTAGTAAATTTACCAAGTTGTACAGCTAAACACATAAATCAATTTTAGAGGATTTCCTTCCCCCTATTGAAACCCCTAATACCCTTCACCAACTACCTTTCAAGCATGCCCTACCCCT
>CAUYRT010092755.1:0-28065 GCA_963574885.1 Lepilemur ruficaudatus | reverse complement strand
ATTATTTAAAGCATTTGTATCTGTATATATATGATAATAATGTATATATACAGATACAAATGCTTTATTTTATTTTTTTTAAAGTGTTCAGAGGGAAATTTATAGCATTGAATCCATATAATAACAAAAAAAGAAAGATCTAAAATAACAAAAATCTAAAATTTCAGCTTAGGAAGTGAGGCAAAAAAGACAAAATTAAATCCAAAGACAGCAGAAGAAAATAAGTAATAAAAATTGTGCAGAATTCAATAAAATTGAAAACAGAAAATACATAAACAAAAACAATGAAAAACAAAGCTAATTCTTTGAAGGGATCTATAAAATTGATAAGCCTCTAGCAAGACTAATACAAAGATAAGATATCAATTATTAATATCAGAAATTAGAGGGACCATCATTATAGATCCCATGGACAGTATAATAAGGGGATACTATGAACAACTCTATGCCTGCAGATTTGATAACCTAGATGAAACGGACTAATCCCTTGAAAGACATGATCTGTATAAACTCACATAAAAAGAAGTAGATAATCTTAATAGGCCTATATTTGTTTAAAAATCTAAGTCAATAATTAATAACATTCTAAAACTTCTTTCACATTCTTTTATCAACTTAGATATCACTTCCTCTGAGAAACCTTCTCTGACCATCCCTTCGTATCACTAGATTAGTTACCCCCATAGAATTCTGTATTTTCCTTTTCATAGTATTTCTCAACCTGGATAGTAATTGCCTGCTTCATTGTCTTTCTTCCTGAAATCAGGAGTGTAAGTCCTACCATTTAGGAGGTGCTCAAAGAACATGTTTTGACAGACTGAATAATTTGAACCTCTTTCAACCAGATCAGACATAAGATGCACGACATCTGTATTGTTTACGTGGCACGAAGGGTTAAAGATTAAGTTGAACTGACTTTTCCAAGATAGAATTTATTTTGACCAATATTTTTTTATTGAGCATCTGTTAATAAATTTTACTAGACTCTGCAAAACATTGTTATTAGTAAAACATGGTTTCACTCTCAAGTAAGTCATAGAGCAGTTGAGGGGGCAACATTAATGTCCTTGAAATAATTTTAAAACAATACAAAACAAAATATGACCTGGTGTTAATTACAGTCATCTTTCTGAGGCTACTTTCTCCATAAAGGCTTTCTGGATCTTTCTCCTATCCTAAAATGACCTTACCTCCGCAAGCCTTCTCACCATTGGCGTATATCGCTTCCACCTTATATTGGAGCCACTGAGGCCCATAGCCCATCTCTCCTCCTGGACACCAGCTTCTTTCTGCAGCCCCCAGCACAGAGTCTTGCTCACAGCAGAAACCCAGCCAGAGTCTGGAAGGAGAAATCTCTGTGCCCGGAGCATCTGGAAAGGCTTCACAGAAGAGGGGCATTTGAACAGGGTCTTGGAGATAGGGCATCGAGGAGCAGAAAGATCTGAGAGAACTGACTCCCTGTGGCTTTTGCTGATCCCAGTGCAGCCAGGAGCATCGTGGGAGGGAACTGGTGCCCCAGGTGGGCAGGGTCACTTTGCAGCCACGGGACCTCAGCGTGGTTACTGCCACCACTAACCTGAGAGAAACAGAGAGAGAGGCCTTGGGGAGCCACAGGGCCAAGCCACATGCAGAATGGACAGGAGCACCCTGGGCCTTTCTGGAATCCCTCTCCCCACTGCATGTCCTACTGGCTTGCTTCTGCTCCCTGCTTTTCCACTGGCCTCCACTTCCCTGCCCTGCAGGCAGCATTCCAAGAATCTTATTCAGACCAGGACGCTGTGGGTGCTGACTGTGGGCAAAGAGAGGTTGATGCCAGTGTCATTTGGCTGGCTATTACGTGTGACACCAGTGGGGTGTGTTGGTTCAGCTCCCTGCCAGGAGGCACCTCAAAGGAAGGGCAAGAGCAAAGGTTTGAAGTGCAAACCCTCTGCCACTTGGAGGAAGACCTCGGGAGAAGCTCTCTCATCCTTTCTGAACCTCTGTGTGCTCATGTGTAAAATGGGAATGTGCTTCCCTGTCTCAGGCTGCTAGGCAAGATCAAAGAATACCCAAAACCCAAGTGTATTTTGTAACCAACAAAATGGGAAATGAGGATTGAGTCACTTGCAGCCAGTAAGCATCCAAACCAAGAAACCAAGATGACTCCGATCCAGGCTCTTCCTGCCTCCTGGGTGTGCACCCGGCTTCCAGCCTGTAAGGCAGAGCTCATATACCTTGGGCTGTATCTCCTGGGCCTGTGAGAAGGCCAGGAATCTGCTTTTCACAGGGTTCCCCAGGAGGATCTAGCGGGGAGACTGGGACCTCTTGAGGATATACTACAGGGAGATGCCAGTGGGGAAGACCATCACTCACCACAAATCCAGGTCCCAGCACTGCCCCAGAGAGGGACCCCCCCAGCTGTCTCCAAACACCACCAATGGGATGGGTCCTGTTTACCCAGCTGTGAGCCCCCTTGAATGTTAAGGACACAAACCCCGAGGAAAAGACTAGAAGATGAGGGGAGAGGCCTGGTCAGGTGGCCACTTTATTTCCTTAACCTCTCCCATTCTGCCCACTGCGCCCCAGTTCAAAACTCGAATCAGGCCAAGCTGACTGTTCACTGATGCTTTGACATCTTGAACAGTTTTCTGCACGCCTTGGCTTAGCAGCAATAACAACACTCACAGACGCACAGAAAGGAGAGAGAAAACAAATTCCTCGCGGGCTGAGTGTTCTCTGCCCCTGCCTTTTAAGCCCTTGTGTATTTTCAGAGAAATTTAATCCACATGACTCTACTGCATTTACATTGAAATTATTAAGTTGCTTGGTTTTCAGACCATCTGATGTCCCAAAAGCTCCGGTGCAGGGTCTGCAGAGGGCCTCTCTGAGCCTTTGGTCCCCTGGAGCAGGAAACTGCCCAGTGCTGAGAGAAAACAGAGCCTGGCCCACGAGTCCCCCGCTTGTCACTGAAGCTCTCACCCCTGGCGAGAGCACAAGCCGAAGTTCGCCTCCTTCCCTCAAGGGTGTTAGGGAACAGAAGCCGGCCTGTCCCCAGTGAGCTCCAGAAGGGGAACCTCTGGGACTCAGTGACTTTTAAGAGCAGGAGGCCATGGCGAACTCCCTGAGTACAGGGTTAGGGACATGAGCAACTGGTAAGGGAAGTAGGCTTGTCCCCATTTTACAGGCAAGGCAACTGAGACTCCGAAAGCTGACATAATTAGTAAGTGTCAGAGGCAGGTGTGGAGCCCACACTGTCTACTCCCCTGCCTCAGGGGAGGGGCCTGGTCAGGCCCCAGGGCACACAGAACAGAAGCAGCCCCAGCCCTGAGGCTGGCCAGGAGCCTACAGTTGTCCACTGCCGTGAGCCTCCCCCCAGACACCCTGCCGAGGCTGTGCTATCCCAGGGCCCAGCACTAAGCATATGCACGTAAATGTGTGGGGCAAGGTCAAGTGAGTCAGCCTGGGGGAGGGCATGCTCTCACAACCCTGGCCCGACCTGAGGATCAGGAGAAGGATGCGTGAAAAGGATCACGGGAGTTCATGTGGGGCGGGAGAGGGCTGTGAAGGAGGGGCTTCCAGAAGGGCAGGATTCTGATGTTCGGAGTAGACGTGGGTGAGAAGAGTACAGCAGATGGAGGGGGCAGAACAGCGTGGGCAAGAGTGCAGAGGTGAGAAAGAAGGAACCACGTGCAGAGAAAGGACGCTGTCCCGCATGGCTGCAGGAGAAGGTACAGAAAGCAGAGAGGTGAGGCCGAAAGCTGGGAAGATGAAGATCGTACCAGGGTGAGGGGACAGCATCTGAGGGGTGATGGGAGCCATGGAAGGTTTTAGAGGAAGAGAGTGGTTCGCTGGAGTTGTAATTTCGGGTGATCAGTTTGGCTACCATGTGGAGGATGAACTCGAAGGAGAAGGCCCGGAGGTGAGGAGTCTGGTGGGAAGGCTGCCAAAGTCTAGGTGAGCAGAGGGGATGCTCTAGCTCAGGGGTGGGGGCTTGAGAAAGGTGTGTGCTCTGTAAGCATCAATAGTTCATTCATTCACTTAATTAATACTTCCTGAGTACCTGGGATAGGTCCTGGGAATTCAATGATGAACAGAATTGCAAGTTCCCTACCCTGATGGAGCTGTTCTAGTGGGGCGAACATGTTATCCATTTGTCCATCATCTGTCAGGTAGTGATCTGTGCAATGGAAAAGCACTGGGCAGGGTGAGTGAGCTTGGGAACAGTGGCTGGAGGTGAGGGCTGCTACTTTATACAGGCTGTCAAGGAAGGCCTCGATGACAGGGTAACGGTGATCAGAGACCCCAAGGACAGGAAGAATCTGAGATAATCATGGATATCTGAGGAAAGAGAATTCCAGGGAGAAGGAATGGCAAGAGCAAAGACCCTGAGGTAGGGACATGCTTAGAAAGTTCAAGGAAGAACAAGTGTGGCTGGAGTAGCGTGAGCTAGGGCAAGAATAGACGGAAGCAAGGCTGGAGATGCAAAAGGACGAAGGATGGCTGAGGACACATCCCAGCTGACTGGGATGATAGTGGGGTCATCAACACAAAGCAACGTCCAGCAACAGGGTGCAGGCTTTAGGGGAACGGGTGTGCTAGGCTTTGGACCCACTGGTTTGAAGTATCCGAGGGTCATCTGGGTGCAGATGGCCAGCTGGCAGCCGGCGACAGGGGCCTTCAGCTTGGCAGGGATACCAGGGCGGACACCCAGATGTGCGTCCCGAGGGCTCCGTGCAGCAGGGAGGAGGAAGCTCAGCTGGGGGCCTGGCAGGGCAGCTGGCAGCACTGGACACCCTCCGCCAGGACCGGAGCCCTGGGCAGGGGACGGAATATTCCTGACCCACATTAACACACAGAAAAGTCTAGAGTCCTTACAAGAGTTTACTGTCATGTGTGTAAAATGTCTGGAATTAACTATTCCAGAGCAAAGATTCTCAAACTTCAGTACATATCAGAAACTCCTGGAAGGCTTGTTAAATTGCATTGCTAGGCACCGCCTCCAGGGGTTCTGATTCAGTAGGTCTTGGTGGGGTGTGGAGGGGGGTGGAATTTGCTTTTCTAGAATTTGCCAGGTGGTGCTGGTGCTGCTGGTCTGGGAATCAGACTCCACAGGCCCAGGCATGTGCATTCCCAGTGTCTTAAGCAGGTGACGCCAGGCAGAGACAGAACTCCATGCACGGTGTAGCTGTCCACGTATGAGGCCCTGGGGAGCCCAGAGACAGCCGGGGCTGGAGGGCGGGGAGGGCTGTCTTTGAGGGGAGCTGCTCATCCCCTCCTCGTGTAACCCACCGGGGCCCTCCCACCCCCTGTGCCTTCCTCTGCGTCTCCTACTTCTCTGCCTCTCTTTTCCTTTTCTTCACCCATTTCCTTGTCCTGATCTCTGGATTTCTTACCCTGCTCCTTCCTTCCTCGGCTTTCTCCTCCTCCTCCTTTCTGCCCTCCTCAGTCCCTGCCTCCCCACCCTTCCCTCCAGCCTCCCCGCCCCTCTTTGCTCCCTCACCCAAGTCTCTGCTAGAGATGGGGTTCGGGAGTGACCAAAGCAAAGGGAGGCTGCCCTGTCCCCGTCCCCTCCCTGATTCTGTGTAAAGCCACCAGTGCCATTAGTCTCACCAGCCTGCCTTGCCCCCATGGCAGGGAGAGGAGGCGCCTCTCCCCTGCCTACCTGCTGCAGTGGGCCGGAGGCTCTGCGGCTGGGACAGGAGCAGGGTCCAGAGTGTGGGGGGGAGTGTGTGCACAAAGAAGGGGTCAAAGGCAGCGAGAGGGAGGGGCCCTGGGCCCAGAGATAGTGGAGAAAGGGAGTCCCAGCAGAGTGGGAGGGACAGGGAGTTAGGAGACGGGCTGGTACCTGCAGAACATACCAGAGCCTCTGTCTCCTAAAGCCTGGGGTGTCCTCATTGGAAACAGAAGCTTCTTTTAGGGAAAAGGGAGCATTTTAAGCATCGCTCTTATCACCCCTGGCAACAGAAGGACAGACGCGGTGGCTTGACTCCCCAGAGCCATAAGGAGTCCCAGACAGCCTTCCTGTCTCTTTGAAGGGTCCTTTGGGGTTCTTTTGTAACAACTTAACTTTGGGCTGTGTGGGCAGATGCAGAAATGGCTGCAGGGTTAGGTGTCCTGTGGGTGGAGCGTGGGGCGGTGGGGAGAGAGACCCAAACCCCGCCAGGCTGGGAGTAAAGCACTCACAACTGCTGAGTGCAGATCCTGCCAACACCCCTCACCGCCACCTCCCAGAGGCTTGGTGCCACGCAGTGCGTGGGCACCCATTGGCCCCTGGGGTGGACAAAGGTTGGGACGGACCTGCCCGGCACAAGTTGATGCCCGTCTCTCCCCAGAGACCTCTCTATGACACAGAGTCTTCTCCTTATGGAAACCCCAGGCATAGGGGATCATTCCTTGGCCTGAAAATACGGCCACCATTACCACAGTCTTCAGCAGGCCCCAGTCCTCAGAGGCAGAGGTGGGTTCGTAGGGGCAGGAGGGGGACAGGGTGGCTGGAGGAGGCCCAGGAGGCACAGAGGGACCATGCAAGCCCATGGGTGGGCCTGGCCTTCAGGGCTGCTCCCCTAGCTATGGCATCTCCCCTGGGCTGGGAGGGGTCTTAGAAATTATTTGCCCCAAAACCCCCTTATTTTACAGATAAGGGAACTGAGGCCGAGAGATAGAAAGAGACTAGACCAAGGTCACACAGCAATTCCGTGGGCAAGCCAGGACTGGAACCTAGGTCTCCCACCCCAGCCCAGCGTTGCTTCTGGTATTTCTACCCGGCTTAACAGGCATTTAGGTGAAAACTGCCACAGGGCTAGTCCACCCACCATCCTGGACCCCACATCTCAAGATCTGCTAGATATCCACCTAAACTAGATTCTTACTTGGGTAAGGCATTCATTCTTTCATAATGGCCTTATGTACTGACCTCCCTAGATAATGAGTTTGCATTTTCACTAGGGTCTTCCATATCTAAAACCAGGGGCCCACTAATGGTGGAATTTAGGGTTGATGGTAAATTAATCCAGGAGGAATAAATCCACAAAATCCAGCTGTCTCCACTCCCACTGCTTCACTTGACCATTAAAAAAATAAGATAAAATAATTAAAAAATTAAAAAACTAGCTATCAAGCCTAGGCCCAAGAGTGATGCCCTCCAGCCCTGCCATTTTCTCCTCTCCCAACCCCGAGGTTTCCTGGCTTTCACGTGTGGCCCTTTTCCACAGTGCAGAGGGGTCTCAGGGTGCCACAGGTCTCCTGCCCCCTCTCTACAGGGAACATTTAGGCTTCCAACTCACACAGCTGGGTTCCCTTCCTAGCCTGGTACTTTCTAAGCCATGGGAACCGGAGCACCTCACGTCTACTTTCAGAACCACAGTTTCCCCATCTGTAAAATGGGCGTGGTGATGTGAGTCCCAAAGGGCTCTTGTGAGGGAGAAATAGGAGACGGTTGTAAAGTGTCTACCATGGGGCTGGTTAGCTATCATCGTGAGTTAGGTCCCTATGCTGGCCTACCCCTCCCCACCCCGGCAGGGGATATGGCGTCCCGGCAGAGGAAAGGGCTCCCCGGACCTGTCGTTTGGGCAGAAAGACACGTCTTATCCAAGCCTGGCCCTCGTCAGGGACAGTGCTGGTGGTCAGGCCTGTGGCAGCCTTAGCCTTCACTGCTGTGGAGGTCTTGCTGAAGAACGTCCTGAGCTCTGTTCCTGGCCTGCACCCCTAGAGCGGGCTCCCAACACCACAGTGCGTGAATGCCCTCTGCTATTTTCTCCTGGAACAAATAAAATCCACACCATGACTCATTCTGGTTAAAGGATAATCACTACAGAAGCAAAGCCCAGGATAAGATGAAACCACCCTATGCATGAGACAGACAGAGAGAGAGAGAGAGAGAGAGAGAGAGAGAGAGAGAGAGAGAGAGGGAGAGACATTGAGAGGAGGAAAAACTGTACTTGTGACGAAATGTCAGCCCAGGGCTCTGGGCCAAGCCACCGCAGACCCTGGCCAGCACATGTGAACAAGAACATTCTGGGCTGCAGAGGCTGCAGAGTGGAAGTGCAGACATTTGCCCTCTCTGGCAGGAGCTGGGGGCACCTTCAGGGCCTGCACAGCACAAAGCAGCATTGAGACAAGCAGGGAGACCTGTCAGCCCAGACCCGGGGAGATTCTGGGGCAGTGTGTGTATTTAGGGTGCAGTCTGAAACCGCTCCCAAGGCCCCTGCGTCTCTTAGGTGATTTTTTTTTCTCTTCTCTCCTCTTCTCTGTCACTTCCTCTCTCCTTTTTTTTTTAATGCTAACCAACACAGAAAGTCCCAGAAGTTGAAGAACATGTCAGCAAGGGCCCAGACAACTTCTGACACACACACAGCGTGGTCAGCCAGAGATGGAGCCCAGGCCGGTCCTCGGGGCTTAGCTCTGCATCCTTAGCGCTGAACTCACAAAGGCAGGGG
This sequence comes from Lepilemur ruficaudatus, assembly GCA_963574885.1. Taxonomy (NCBI): domain Eukaryota; kingdom Metazoa; phylum Chordata; class Mammalia; order Primates; family Lepilemuridae; genus Lepilemur; species Lepilemur ruficaudatus. The sequence continues at coordinate 19,651 of CAUYRT010092755.1, read as the reverse complement.
CCAACCACTGCATGCTTTAGGGGTAAGACGCACAGTCTCAGTAGTGGAAACATTGAAAAGAAATTCTCCTGGTTACTAACCTCCAAGAAAGAAAATAAATTTAATTCGGGCAGTTCAGGGAAGCCAGAGGGATTTGCCCACTCAGCATCTTCTCCACCACCTCCTGCCGCCCTCAATCCCCCCAGCCCCAGCAGCCGGTGGGCTCCCCACCTCCCTTCCTTCTCTGAAGCCAACGCCCGCCCGTTCACTCTGTGACCCCAACATCCCTCCCGAGGCCAGCATGGGAAAGAAAAGGGGAGATCCTCGCATGAGGCAGAGAATAAACGCCTGCTGCAATTGCCCCATCTTCAGATCGGCTTTCTGTATGTCCAGGGGTTCTAATTTCCAAGACTGGTCCTCCTCTTTAACTGCTCCTCTGCACTTGATCTGCCATTATCATAACTGACACCAGAGGGAGCCAGGTGGCCCGCTCATGGCTCTCCGGCCCATCAGGGCGGCTTCCGGTGATGTCGCTAACTCAGGGCAGCGTGTGCTTCCTTTCAGTTAGGCTGTAAAATGAGAAAAACAGCACTTCTTACTGAAACTCAGACTACAGTGGGCATTGTTTAAGGTTATGTACAATCAGAAAAACGAATCCATGTGAGATTTCTCACTAATCTTAACTGTGATCAATCACTCCCTAACCTCACGCTTGTCTTCCCCAGGCTTGGATGGAATACCTTCTTCTAACTTTCCCTGCCTCTTCCATGAAGAACCAGGGCTCCTTGGGATTTCACAACTTTTCAGATACTTTTATTCTCTTTTGGCACCTTCCCGTCCACACGGCCGCAGCACCCAGACACACGGCCAAGGGTGGAGGCTTGTCCTTGACCTGAGGCCATCATGACGAGACTCCATCCTGCTGAATTCCTAAATCCTCCCCCCTCTCCCTCTCGACTCCTCTCTTCCTGGTGTGGCTGTGATGAGTCACCCTGAGCCAAGAATGCGGAGAAATGTGGAAAGAGAGTTGTAGAAAAAGCCAGTTAAGAGAAATGGAAAATGAAACAGGAATAGGAACAAGAAAAAAAGATGAGATGGAAAAGAAAGAGCTAACAAGACAGTTACAAAGGGAGGGAAACCGTGAGCACCCCCAGGGTAGGGCCTGCCTTTCATTCACCTTTGCATCTTTAGTGAGTGGCACAGGCCCACAGAAGGAGAAGCAGCAAGAGAAGGAGAGAATGTTCTAGACATTCTGGGTGTGACCCACGCTGAATCTCAGGGAAGCCTGAAGCTGGGCGTCCTCGTTATAAAGGGCCTGGGGACTGTGGCCCCCGTACGGGCAAGGCTGAGATGTCCTGTCCTTTCTTTGTCCTTGCAAAGCTTGGAAGGGCCCAGCTGGAGCCATGTCAGGTGGTGGGGCAGGTGGGTGGTGGACAGTGGCCTGGCCCAACCCCTGATGGCTCGCTCTGTGACAGCGGGTCTCTGTGACAGCAGCTCGCTCCTCTCCGCACTGTCTCCTCTGCCACCTCGCAACTGCTGAGCCAAGGATCTGTGACCCAGGAGGAGGATGTTTCCAAAAATGTAATGACAGACTTCACCTGCCAATGGTTCAAGTTAGCCTTTCTGTTTCTTTACGGCTTCTCAAAATAAGAATAGCTCTGTAAGAATAGCCGTTAGTCACAGTTCGGAGAGCCTCTGAAGCAGACAGAAAGTATCCGGAGGAGTCTGCGTAACCCGTGATGCCCTGACACAGCCCGAGGCCAGCGTCTGTGCACTCAGCTCTCCTGTGCCCCGCCTGCCTCCCCAAGGGGGTGCGAGCCCTGGGTAGAAGACTGAGGCCAAACAGCTGCCCTTAGCCAGCTGGGTGACTTCACTTTTTTTTTTTTTTTTTTAGAGACAGAGTCTCACTCTGTTGCCCGGGCTAGAGTGCCGTGGTGTCAGCCTAGCTCACAGCAACCTCACACTCCTGGGCTCAAGCGATCCTCCTGCCTCAGCCTCCCAAGTAGTTGGGACTATAGGCATGAGCCACCATGCCCGGCTAATTTTTTCTATGTATTTTTAGTTGGCCAATTAATTTCTTTCTACTTTTAGTAGAGACAGGGTCTTGCTCTTGCTCAGGCTGGTTTTGAACTCCTAACCTTGAGCGATCCTCCCACCTCAGCCTCCCAGAGTGCTAGGATTACAGGCGTGAGCCACCGCACCCGGCCAACTTCGCCTCTTTAGGTCGCAGTTTCCTTGGCTTCAAAATGGGAATGCTGTCTATCTGCCTCGGGGTTATTGTGAAGATTAAGCTAATGCCAGGGGAGGCCCCGAGCACCAACCCTGGGACATAATAAACTCCCCCAAACATTCACTCGCGTTTGCTTATTTATGTAAAGTGCTTTGAAAGTAGGTGAGTGCATGTCCCAGTGTTTGCTAACCATTTCTTAGCTGGGCCCACGGCCTGTCCCCATGTGAACTATTTCCCGTTATTTCAAAGCCTTGTCATTACCTGATAATATTGATATAATTCACGGGTTCCCAAAGCTGGCCACAGAATAGAATCACCTGGGAAAGTGAAAAAAGGATACGGATTTCTGAGTCAAGTCCAGGAATTGCCAAGACAGACTCTCTAGAGGTGATGCCTGGGAATCTGTATTTTTAAACATCCCCAGGTGAATCTAATGTCCAGCTAGGTGCTGGAATCACACTGACTTAATCCTTTTTAAGAGACCTGTGAGTTCTCATGGATTCTTGGGTTAACTCCCTTCCAGGCTTACGTTGAGAGTGACCTTCAATGCCTGAACCCAAAGGGGTGACCAGTGGCAGAAATTTAGGGACCCCCAGAAAGCAGGCAGGGGCAACCTGACCAGGGGACAGTGTGATGCTTGTCAACCCATGCAGACGTCTAACCATCTGTCTGTGCTCAGGGCCACTCTCAGGAGAGCTCTCTGGATGGTGAGGGGGGCGGGAGGGGTTTGGAAGCCAGGGAGGCGTGAACAGGGGTGAGTGGCACGAGCCTGGGTTGAGGGTGACTGCCACGAGCTCTGTGAAGGGAGGGACTTGTCTGTCCCTCTGGGTTCATCCTGGGCCCAGCCTCCACTGTGGAGGGCACCTTAGAAATGACACACATCAGCACTGGCACTATGTGGGACTCTTGCAGCCATTCTGCACCTGAGTGACACCCGCCTATCATGCAAGCCTCCGTCCAGGCGTTGCCTGCTCCGGGAAGGCTTCCCAGAGGGCTGAGCAAGAGCCTTTCCACACCTGGGCACTGCTCTCTGCACTGCAGTCGCCAGGCGCGAGTCTCCCAGCCCCCGGCAGACAAAGGGTGAGGCCTGTGCTTCATTCGTCTTCTCGGTTACAGAGCCCAGCACCCAGCAATACCCACTAACGGTTTCTTTGAACCGAACCTGTCCAAGTCCTTCACTTTACAGAGAGGAACTGAGGCCCGGAGAGGCTGGGTGACTCACCCCAAGTCATTTAGCCCCAGTGGGGTAGAGCAAAGATCTCCATGTCAATGGGCTCATGAATGCAAAAGAGCATCTGTCCTTTCACCTCTGGGGCTTCTCCTTTTCCCACATTGCCAAGGCCACGTGGCTGGTGGACACGTGGGATCCCGAGTGCCCCAGGTGTGCCTCAGCCTCTACCAGCTGTGTGATTTGGGGTCAGTCCTGGCATTCTCTGGGCCTTGCTTTCTCCCCCAGTCAAATGGGCGTAGCTGTCTTTGGCTCACCATCTGCCTGCTCATGGTACGATGGGCATAGTTGTTGGTTGTGTGTGCTGAGCACATTTAGAGTGTCGCTGTCCTAATTAGGGACCAAAGGAAGCGACCCAGCCCGGAATGGAGAGCAGGGAATGCCGAGGCCTCTTTCCTTGCTCCCGAGCGATAGCTGAGGAGCTGTGAGGCTTACACATACCCAGAAATTAAAGCTATACATTCCACTGAGAGACATCTGTCCAAACTAGGGCGGTGTTTATGTTTCATTTTTGGAGGAGAGAGCTGTTATAAAACTGCAGGGAAAAAACATCCTGAACATGACTTGGAAAAACAAGCCAGGGTTTATCAGGCATTTTGAAAAGACAAGGGGGGATTTTTATACTGTACACTCAGCTCTCTGGGGGAGAACAGACCCCGGCCACCTTCCTGAGACTCATTCTTGCAAAACGAGCAGCCTTCTCCAGCACACGTGTGTATTCACCCCGCAAACAATTATCAAAGTATCCAAGATACTCTGAGCAGCACTGGGGGAGATTTAAATATGCATCCATGTCTCTGCTATCCAGAGGCAAATTATCCAGATGAGAGAAAAGATACAGGCAAGAGAGGTGCAAGCATAGCATCACAGCTGAGAGGGCTGTCAGCTGAGAGACCAAAGAGGGCTTCCTGGAGCAAGAGGCGCTGCAGGGCAGATGCAATGGGGACAGTCAGAGAGTCCCCAGCCAGAGGGTGAGGGGACTGCAGGTGCGGAGGCAGGAAGGCGAGAATGCGAGCATGTTGGGAAGCCACAAGCAGCCCTGTGACATTGGCATTAGGGTCTGAGAGGGGTCAGTGTTGAAAGGTTGACACCCTTTCAAATGGCACGAGCCAATAATTTTTGTGGTTGAGGTTCCCATTTTCCCTTCAAATGGGTTGAGGGCTTTTGCGGTCACTTTCCCTCACGCTTCCCTCTTCCCTTCTAAGTACTTCTGTGACTTAGGAAAAATGTGCTGTTTGGATGTAAGCTGAGGTGGACCCCAAAGTCACCAGCGACAAACCAGAGAGCCGAGCTTGTGAAATCAACTTTTGTGATGACGCTTGTCAACAGGGCTGCCTCTACTCCACCCTTTAGAGTAACATGCGTGGGCTTTGTGTCTACGGATTTCATGGCTAAGCATAGCTACCTGTTCATGGAGGTCATTTTATTTATTGGTGTTGATAAAAGGTATATAATAAGAAAAATTTTTTAGGCACCTAAACATCTACCAATAGGAAAAGAGCTGAAACCATTTAAATATCCGTCAATTGGAGAATGGTTAAAAAGAAAGGTACACCGCTATGCAACCACTCTAAAGAATGAGGCAGAACTGTGTTATCTGTCTCTACCGGTTCCACCCCCAGTATCTGAGGGGCCTGGAATAAGAAAACAAAGTCAGGCTCTGGCCTACAACCCACCATCTTCTCTTTCCACCTGCAGCTTCCTCGCGCGCGGCCTTGCACGCGTGGACAATCTAGCCTGCACCGCCCAGCTCTGTCCACACCGGTGGCAGCCACTCCTGGGCTGCCACTGTTGGATCCAGGAGGACCCAGAGGGGAGGCTTGCTCAGGGCCTGGAGGCAGCCCCAGGCTGTTTGGGCAGGGTTCCAACATCCCAGGCACTCAGAGTGGGAGGACGTGGCCCTACATGTCCTGTCTCCTCAACGCTGAGGACTCCTCACCCCAGAGGAAGGGGCACAGCCAGAGAAGGGCTGGAGTAGGACCCAGGGCAGGGGCCCTAGTCACAGGGTCTAAGGGGGCATTGATATGCAGTGACATGGAAAGGTGTCCATGTACAAAATAATTAAGTGCAAAAAGCGTGCTCGGAACCACGTACGTAGAATGATTTCATTTTTAAATTCTAGATTATCTTCTAGTTCTTCTGCACCCCATGTTGCTAGTGGTAGTTGTCTATAGAAAGCTGAATTGAGAAGGGAAGGGAGAAGACTTTCAAGTTTAAAAGAAATTTCATCATACATATACATTTTTTAAACACAGATTCACACTATGCTGCCCAGGCTGTAGTGCAGTGATGCAATCATAGCTCACTGCAACCTCAAGCTCTTGGGTTCAAGCGATCCTACTGCCTCAGCCTCCCGAGTATCGGGGACTATAGGCATGCGCCACCACGCCTGGGTAATTTGTTATAGAGATGGGCTCTCTCTATGTTGCCCAGGCTGGTTTTGAACTCCTGGCCTCAAGTGATTTTCCCACCTCAGCCTCCCAAAGTGCTGATATTACAGATATGAACCACCATGCCCAGGGTAATCATACTTTTTAAATAAGTTAGTACTTTTTTCAACCAATTAAAGTAGGTATTTCTTATGACCAAAAGAAACAAAACAAATTTTTTAAAAATAAATAAGGCTGGGTGTAGTGGCTCATGCCTGTAATCCTAGCACTCTGGGAAGCCGAGGTGGAAGGATTGTTTAAGGCCAGGATTGTTTGAGACCAGCCTGAGCAAGACCGAGACTCCGCCTCTACAAAAAATAGGAGAATTAGCCGGGCATAGGGCCTGCACCTGTAGTCCCAGCTACTCAGGAGGCTGAGGCAGGAGGATTGCTTGAGCCAGGAGTTTGAGGTTGCAGTGAGCTATGATGATACCACTGCATTCCAGCCCAAAGAGAGCTAGACTCATAAATAAATAAATACCAATCCAAGGTGACCTGGATGGTCAAAGAGGTCACTGTGGTCATGACCTTCATATATAGTGGATGCTCCCGGGGCAGAAGTACTTCTTCACTCATCCGGAGGGCCTCCTATCTGCTTCCTAGTTGCTTCACTAACAAGGGTTCCCAACATGGCCTGCACATCCAGGAGCTTCTAAAAATACAGATTCCTGGGCCCTGCCGCAGACTGGTTGAATCAGAACCTTCTGGAGTGCGGTCTGGAACCTGTATTGGTAACTGCCCTGGTGATTCTGATGACTAGCAAGGTTGGGGACTGCTGCGTCTCAAAACCCTAGAAGGTAAGCAGCCCAGGTATGTTCAGTCCCATTTGATAGATGAGAACACTGAGGCCCAAGGCAGTTAATGGCCTTGACTCAGGCCATGGTGTGGAGTCTGTTGATTCCTCTGCTAGAGTTTGCTCTACTCTCCCATCCGGGCCAACAGGTGTCAGAAGACAAAAGCAGTGGTCCTGTGGCCAATGGTCCCAAGCTGCAGGCCCTCAGGTTACAGTCATGCCTCTAAGCATGGTGATTTGCAAATTCATTCAATAGCTATATTTCAGGACCTGCTCTGTGCAAGATGCTCTTCTGGGTGCTGGGGTAACTGCAGCTGCAAACCTGACAAGGTCCTAGCTCCCTTGCAGCTTAAATTCTACAGGGAGAAAAGGACAATGAAAAAGTGAGCAAAGAAGCCAGCATCAGACACTGCAAAGTACTTGAGGAAAACAAGGCAGGTTGGTGGGAAGGGAAGCGACAGATGGTTAAGAAAGGCCTCTTTGGGGAGGTGGCCTTGGAGATGAGCCCTAAATGATGACTGAGAGGACCCGGCTGTGCACAGCATTCAGAGCAGCCCTGGTAAAAGTGGGACAGAGAGCTGAGCAGCAGTGACGTGATATGGAGCCTCAGAAGACATGGTGAAGAGGGTGGATTTTTATTGGGATAGATTTGGGGCTTTGAGCCCAGTGAGGGTCATGCCTCTGCTTCCCTCATATAAGCGCTTCTCAAGCGTCTCAAACTTCCATGTGCATCAGAATGCTCTGGAGGGCTTGTGAAAGCGCAGGTCTGGGCCCAAGACGTTACATGTCTAGTAAGCTCCCAGGGGAGGCTGATGCTGCTGGCCTGGGAACCACTTTGACAAGCACTGCTGTGTTGTCATGGCCTGTTTGCCTGCCTGTGTCCTCTCAGACGGGAGGCCTCCTGAAGGCAGGGATGATGTCACATTCACCACCGTGCCCCAGGTTTGGCGCATTAGTAGGAATAAATGTATACAAATCAGTGAATGAATGAGTGAGGGCCTGGACCATGCACCATGTGAAATAATATATGGAAAGTGCTTAGCACATCATAAACACTATGTATATGTATTAATCAGGGTTATCCAGATAGACAGAATCAATACGATGTGTGTGTGTGAGATATACATGACTGTGAGATTTATTACAAGGAATTGGCTCATACAGTTATGGAGACTGGCAAGTCCCAGGACGTGCAGGGTGAGTCTGCAAGCCGGAGGCTCCGGAGAGCCAATGGTGTAGCTCCAGGCTAAAGGCTGGCAGGCTCAAGGTCCGGGAAGAGCTGATGTTTCAGTTCAAGTCCGAAAGCAGAAAAAAACTGGTTCTCAGTTCAAAGGTGGGCATGAAGGATTCTCTCCTACTCGGGGGATGATCAGCCTTTTTGTTCTATGCAGGCCCTCAACTGATTGGATGAAGCCCACCCATGTGAGGGAGGGCAATCTGCTTTACTCAGTCCGTAGATTTAAATGTTAATCTCATCCAAAACAACCTCACAGAGACACACAGAATAATGTTTGATCAAATATCTGGGCACCCTGTGGCCCAGTCAAGTTGACACATAAAATTAATCGTCACATGTATGTATTTGTTTTAAAACACACACACAAAGGTTTCCCATCTCAGATGAGGATTTTATGGAGGCAGGGAGAGTAAGAGATGTGCAACAGAGGCGACCTCATGTTCCCAGCCCCAAAGAGTCCAGGCCTTGCCAGGTGTGTGAGCCAAGGTGACCCACAAGCCCCTGCAGCCAGCCCAGGAAGGCCTGCAGGAGCCAGCGGGTCCTTGAGCAGGCTCTCCCTACACACCCAAGCCCCAGCCAGTGCGAACCAGAGCTGCCCCCGGCAGGCACTCGGGCTGGCTGTGCCCAGGGCTCCCCCAGCCCCACCTTGGACCCACTGGCCGCCATGCTCACGCTGGCTGGACGAGATTACATTTCCCATGGAGAGAGAGAAAAGGCCTCCCTAAAGGAATGGTCTCTCCTTTGTTCCGTTGGGTTCTTGGCTCCTCAAGTGAAACCGTCTCCCTGATTTCCCTACATGATTTCAGAAAAGGAAAATGAAGCCAGGACAGAAAAGGGACAAAGGGCCCAGTGTGGGTTTGTGGTGGAGGGTTGGGGTCCTGAGGGGGAGGAACAGTTGAGGAAGGGAATGGGACAAGAGAGGAGAGGGGCGGGAGGCCCTGGGGGGACAGGCCCCACTGGCTCTCGAGAGGAAAGTCATGTCCCCACTCTGGTCACTGAGCTTTCTAGTTCTTCACAATGGTGAAAGGAGCACTGGATTTGGAGTCCTGGACCTGAAACTGACCAATCTCCCTGCGGGCTTATTACACCCACATTCCAAGCCTCAAATACAAACTGCCCTGCCAGTGATCAAAATCCAGTGCAATTAAATTGCACTGAAAGTGATTCATTAAAATGAAAAGGATAATTAGTAATAATTGGATTTTCTGGGACATGAAGCTCAGGCCTTGCAAAGAGGGACCATGAGGCTGGCTGGGGAGGGGATTGAACTCGCTTCTTGCCCTTCCTAGGCAGTCCATGCCAGCCTCTGGGCTCAGGACCTCCTGCAGACACAGGCCCATCAGTTGACGGTTCGCTTTGTCACTTGCCAAGCATCTAATGGCCTTTACCTGCCCATGGCCTCAAGCTCACCGTCTGCTGGGGAGCTAAGCTGCTCACACCTGCCTCACCAGACACAGACAAAGAAAGGCTGAGCTGGGCCTAGAGCCCCAGCCCCTGCCTCCGGGCTATCTGCCCTCTGTAGCTTGGGAGAAGCACTACCCTATGAGTCAGGACGCCGTGCACCTGGCCAGCTCTGCCTCTGCCTGCTCTGAGACCTCAGACACAGCACTACCCTGCTCTGGGCCTCGATGCCTCACCTAAGGCTGGCCCAAGGAACCTCCATGTTTCCTCCCAGCTCTGATGGTCTCAAGACCAGTTACCAGGTAACCAGCAACATCTGGAGTGCAGGGTTCCCTGTCTGAGCAGCTGTTGTAAATGGGATGCACATAGAACAAAAGGGTTTCTGTTCCCACAAGGCTGGGCCAGGAGACGGTTTTATGCATTCGGTTAAACAAGAGAGAAATAATATACACGGTCTGGCAATTTCACCCACCCCAGCTGGAGTGGGAGCTGGGGCATGTGAATCTGCTCTTCCCTCATTGATCTCGGTTGCCACTTTTCTCTTCTAACATGGCAATATATGGGATTTCTAAGGGTAATTTTAACTGTGTGGGTTTTTTTGGCCTTATACACTCTAAAAGCTAGAATGTTTTCAGTTATAAATACCTAAAAACTCAGACTAACACAGCAAAAGGTAGTTATTGCTCATATATCGGAAAAGTCCAATGGTAGTTCAGGCTTCAGGTATAGTTTGACCCAGGGGTTCACAGTATCATAAGGACTCTAGCTCCTTCTCTTGATGCTTCTCTCATCCCTCCCCACTCAGTGCTTCAGCTCATACCCTCATCATCACAAAACGTCTGCCAAGAGCTTCAGGCCTTGCCTTCACACACGAGGGCATCCAGAGAAAAGAGACCACTGTGCTCCCTACATGCCAAGCAGAAGTCCTGAGAGTCACTCTGATTGGGGTGATTTAAGTCATCTGCTTCCCCTGACTCAATCACTGCAGCTGTGGGATTAAACTGGCCTAAACTGAGCTGTGTGCTCCATCCCTGGAACTTGGAATAGAGCTAGACTCCCTGGGTCTTCAAACAAAAATGAAAACCGTTGGGAAGAAGGCAGTGGAAGCCAGGGAAGCAATCACATTGACATTAGAATGGAGGCAGGGTCGCTCCATGGAACCTCTATGCACGGAAAATATTTAGGACTTGGTTTCTCAGCAACCCTTTTGCCAGCTGTTGAATTTGGGTGCTCCTCTTAGGCTAGAGACAAAACCAAAAAGTTCCCAAAGCTGCTGCTGCTGTAGCCTGTCACACAAGGTCAGATCCATCAGTGGGTACCTCCCCCTACACTGCCAGAGCAGGACAGATCAGGACATCTCAGACCTCAAGAAATCATGACATGGCTACATTGGCCGCACCAGGCAGCAGGGATTACATGCGGTTTATGTCATCAGGAGGGCTTCTTGGAGCAGGTGGGAATTGTTCTAGATCGTAAAGGGATGGGGTCCAGGATGGGGTCTGCACACCATGGGGGGGTGCTGGACAATATACTGGGGTACAGAAATAAAATGATTTGAGTTCTATTAGGCTCAGATTTTTATCTGAAAAAACAGGATTACTAATATTTAATATACAAATTGATGGTTTACACTGGTATAATTTGCACATAAACTTACACATTTTGGGGATACATGTTATCTTTCTTCTGACAAGAGATTGCAATTTTAGAAGTTTGGAAACCAAATCTGCCTGAAAGGATGGAGCTAAGGATAAGCAGAATTCAGGATGAGTCCCCGCGGGGCCCTGTTGGGAGGGTGTGAGGCAGTGAGGCAGGTGGGAGGGCCCAAGAGCCAGGGGCCCCTTCTCTTAGCCCGTGTCCTGCTGAGAGCCAAAGAGCCCAGCACCTGGCAGGGCCATGTTCAGCCTTCCTCAGGTGGCCGTCTGCACGGGGAGCATCCTCCCTTGACAAGACCCAGCTTAGAGGGTGGTCACCAGGGAAGGGGTCCTACAGGGCTGCAGCTGGAACATCTGCTGCCAGTCTTCCCATCGGTCCGCCGTGCTCCCTGCGGCTGCACAGGAAGAGCGCCGGGAGCCCGCAGCCGGTGACTCACGGCACACAGCGCATGGAAACCGCCTGATGCTCGCCACGACTTTCAGGTTTGCCGACTGGTGCCCACGCCAGAACGTATAGAGTATCTAGCCCCCAAGAGGCACGACAGGCCCTTAGGCTGCAGATGGCTATATAAGGCTGAGGCCACCGGGGGTGGCAGGGGTGCCAGACCCCAAGAGCAATTTAGCTGGTCTCAGTGGTGACGTGAACATTTTCCCTGTGCTTCGGCAGTTATCCCCTCAAACTGAGACTGAATCATATCCTCAAAACCTCAAGCCGACAGGCACACGTAATGCCCAGACTCGAACATGGAGAGAAGGGCTGGCCCAGGCCCTCCCTTCACAGGCAACTCGGGGGAAGCTGTCCCGGGAGAACGCCAGTCCCAGCCCTGCTGTGAACGCACTGTGGGGCCTAGGTCAGCTCCCTTCTTGGGTCCTCAGTTTCTGCATCTATGTTAGGGGGACAGTAAGCCCTGCCCTCCTACCTCGTGAAGTGCTAAGGACCCCCAGGGAAGTGAGGTCTGAGAGAACGGAGACAGGATGTACGGGGCGGCCTTTGTTCTTTGAAAAGGACAAAGCCCAGTCTTGCTGAAAGTGTGGGGTCACAGTGACTTAGTAAATTTACTGCCAGATTGTCCCATCTTGGCCACTGCCAGGACACGTAACTTCTAGGAAGCCACAGTCTTTGTGCATAACTTACCTAGATATGGCCTCTTCTATTTCTCAATGCCTTTAACTCCTGTGACTCTCCAGTGACCCTGGGAGGTAGGCAGTGTGGGAATTGGTGGCTCCATTTCTCAACCACAAGGTCTGGAAGGTTAAATGACTTCTCAAGGCCACACAGGAAGCTGGTAACAGAACCAGGATGAGGACCCAGCCCTGGATCCTCAAGGATCTCATCCTCTGTCGGGGGCCCTCCAAGTAGGCCGCTGGGCCTCAGAAGTCTACTCTGTATAATGGGAAGAGCCGTGAGGAGTCTGCCCCCATCGGCTGGTAGGTGTTTTCTAGAAGACACATGGGGCCAGCTGTTCTAGAAGATGGCCGTGGTCTTTGTAATTTAGAACGTGCTATGCCTGACTCTCCCAGAAACACTGTGTGAGGTGCTCCTGGGAAGCACCCTTCCCAGAAAGCACCCACCCCCGGCAGTGGTGCCCAGGAGGGAACTCAACGCATCCCTGGGGAAGACTTAGTCACATACCAGGTTGACCCTGAAAACTGGGGCCGCTGGGGAAGCAAGCTCAGAGCCCAGGTTCCCTGCTGACCTCTCTCATTTTTTTTTTTTTTTTGCTGGAAAGAATGGAGTGACCTTGACCACACCGTCACTCGCAGAATTAAGTAGCCAAAAATCACCTCGTCTAGACAAACAGCTTTTATGGATCCAATTAATTCCTGCCAGTCAAAAATAGGCATGCTTAATAAGGGGATATATTTAGAATCTGTCATTATCTGGCTCCCCAGGGGAGAAACCGCAGCTCTTATTTCATAACTCTTAATTTCAAACAGAGCTCTGTGCGCCCTCTCCCACTTCAGGCCCGGCTTTCCTTCCTGACAGCGCCGAGGTGGGCACTGGCCAGGGCAGGGGCCAGGGCAGGGGAGCGTGTGACCACAAGAAGCCACTGACATCTCATGTAGCCTGAACCTCCAGCCCAGCTCCTCGCAAACATCTTAAATCGGGGAACAGATGGCGGCTTCTCCTCTGGGCCATGGGCCATGCTGCCAGGCAGAGGGAAACGGCTGGAAGAAAGGGTGTAAAGGGCTCCAGGAAGCTTCAGCGTCCCCGTGTCCCCAATTCCGCCATCATCTGCTCTCTATCCCTCAGGGTCTGGAAGGCTTCTGGGCTGTGGTGGGCTGTGGTGCCCCCCCCTTACAGCACCACTATTCTGGGGAGGGTTATTATTCTTGAGCCATTATTCGCCTAGAGCCTGAGCAGGGAGCTGGGCTGGCACCCACGCCTGGAGGGCCCCAGTGTGCCAGAGTGACGTGCACAGACCCCGTGGGCAGGCGGGCAGGAGGGCCTGGCTTTGGTCGGCATCCCCCAACCACTCTGGGCCCTGATGGTGCTGCCCCTGGTGGGCCCAAGATGAGGGGTGGGGACTGGGGGAGCCCTAAGGAGAGTGCCTGGGGGCCCCCAGTCTGAGGTAGGATTCTCCCTGGCCACAGTCAGGGCCCCAGGGTCACAGGCTTTTCCTCTAGGGCACTGCCACCAGGCTTGGCAGGCCAGGAAGGAGAGGATCCTTATGTGTCCCTAGAAATGTGCATGTGTGGCAGGCTGCTGTAACAAATGGTCACACACTGGGTGGCCTACAAGGACAGAAAAGTATTCTCCCACAGCTCTAGAGGACAAAAGCCACAAATCAAAGCGGCAGCAGGTCTGTGCTCCCTCCGGAGCCTCCAGGGGACAGCCCTGCCTTGAGTCTCCCCGCTGCTGGTGCCTCCAGGTGTCCCTTGTCTTGTGGCAGCCTGACTCCTACGTCTGTCTCCACCTTCACATGGCCTTCTCTTTCCCCGTGTCTCCTCAGTGTGGCACTCATAAAGACACTTGTTGGATTGAGGCCTCACTCAGATAATCTGGGGTGATCTCAACTCAGGATCCTTAACTTAGTTACGTCTGCAAAGACTCTTTTTCCAAAGAAGGGCACAAAGGCACAGGCTCAAGGCAGGAAGCCCAGCTGTGTGGCTGCCTGGCCACCCTTCAGCCCACCAGCTGCCTTGTCCACCTTGACCAAAGACTGAGTGGCCCACCTGGGTCACCAGCTGAAAGGCTTCCACGTAAGATGAGGACTGAGAGCCCTGAAGGCAATGACAGTTGGCTCTTAGCAGCATCATTCCTCTGCCTGAATGACTTCCATTACCTCTGTCAGCATCTGACAAACTCATATTCACCTGCTAAGACCCAGCTCAGACATCTCCTCCTCCTCTGCCAGTGCCTTGCCTCCAGCCCACTTGTTGCAGGCCCGTGTGAACTTCATCCCTGTTTCTCCAGATCCTGGCAAGGGCCTGGAATGGGACACAGGTCCATGACTTTATGCTGAAAGCCCAGCATCCCTCCCCCAGGGAGACAAAGGTCCCAGCCCGTGGGTCTGCATGTGGTGGCTCCTGCAGGATTTGCTCTAGGGCTCCCTCCCGGGCTCCCCACCTGTCCTCCCCTCCACACTGCCCACCAGGTCCATCCTCTGTTGGGAAGGTGCTCCTGCCCCAGCGTCTTTGACTGTCTTCTCTTCCTTCCCAGGCTGGTCGTGGGTGCCCCACTGGAAACCAATGGCCACCAGCAGACAGGAGACGTGTACAAGTGTCCAGTGACTGACGGGAACTGCACCAAACTCAACCTGGGTAACGTGGGCCGTGGGCTCTCCACAGTGAGGCCACCGCTTGTCTAGCACAAGGCAGGCTCTCATGCACAGCCATGTCCACAGTCACGCTGGCTGCCCCCAGCCACCCCATGGTGAGGTGAACCTGCTGATATCACTGCCCCATTTTATAGATGAAGAAACTGAGGCCAGAAAGAGGAAGCAACTTTCCCGTAGTCACATAGCTTGTTGGGGATTCCAGCGCAGGCCTCCTATGTCCCGATCATCCACTGCCCTTCAACTCAGGGTTTTCTCTCCCAGCAGGAGAAAAATATTTCCTGTCTTCTTTTTGATTTTGAAATAACAACAACAACAGCAAACATTCATGTATCGTAGGTAATGTTCACCATGTGCCAGGCACATTTCAACTCATTTAATCCCTGCAGTACCCATATGGGACTTAACCATGGAACAGATGGCGAATGACAGTGTACAGAGGTGAGGGGACCTGCCAGGGGTCACCCAGCTAACAAGTAACAGAGCCAGGATTCCAATCCAGGCAGTCTACGGGCCCCCTTTAACCACTGCACAGCACTGCCTTTCTGAAATGAAGGGTTTTGCTCACTGCAGAGCTTCCAGGCGTACTCTGGAGCAGAAGCAGGGAGATGCTGTGAGCAGCCCCCCGCCTCCAAAACCCTCGTAAAAATCTACTTGTGTATATGTGTGCACATGTGTATGTCTGAGTGTGTGTGCATATGTATGTGTGTGCATGTGTATGTCTGAGTGTGTGCGTGTACGTGTGTGTTCACATGTGTGTGCACGTGTGTGTCTGAGTGTGTGCATGCACATGTATATGCCTAAGTATGTGTGCATGCACATGTGCATGTCTGAGTGTGTGCGTGTACGTGTGTGTGCATCCACTAAAGTGCGCACACCAGTCCACTAAAGCACTTCCCCTTGTCCCATAGGTCAGATAGCTGTGGGGCCGTTTCTCTGCTCTTCATTTGTGCTGAAAAGCTGCAATTCGAGGCCTTGCCCTGCAGGAATGGCCTTCCCCAGGGCCAGGACCCCCTTCCAGGAGGGGAGCCCCTGCCCTAGAGCAGGGGTGGGCTCCCTGGAGGGTCGTTGATGGGAAGGGCAGTAGGGGCCCGCTATGGGGAGATGGCAGAGGTTCAGAAGACAAGCCAGGGATGAAAGGCCAGAGAACGCCGATCCCCAGGACGGCCAGCTGTCTGTCACATGGTGCTGGAGGCTCCCACTGTCCACATCTGTGTCAGCACCATGGGTGGGGAGTTCAAAACCCAGTGCAGCCAGTGCCCAAACTTCAGTGAGGAAACAGTCTGAGTGAGGTGGTGGCTGGTTGGTGGCTTGTGGTTCCCAATTGTCACCACCTGACAGCACAGGCTTCCCAGACAGGCCAAACTGGGACTCCCGTTCCAACTGCACCGTTTCTTCGCTGTGTGTCCACATCCTCTCTCTGAGCCTCAGTTTGCCACGTGTAAAGTGAGGAGGATGGGCTCAAAACCCCTAGAATCCTTTCCAGGTCTAATCTGTCCCCCAACCTTTAATGAGCACCTAATGTGTACCAAGCACTGTACCAGTTATTGGGGTACAGCAGGGAACCAGAAACCAAGGGGCTCAGCCAGGAGGGGACAATAGTCAAGTTGACAAATTAGGAAGCGGGAGAGTTTCGGGTCGGGCCAATGCTGCGCAGTAAACCGGGGTGCTGTAATAGCAGGCTGTGGGTGGTGGAGTGGGGGGTGCATCTTAGCCAGCTGCCCAGGGAAGGCCTCTCCAAGCAGGTAACATTTGAGCAAAGGCCTGACAGCGAGAAGGAGTCAGGTGGGAGCAGAGCATTCCAGACAGAGGGGCAGCAAGGGCAAAGGCCCTGTAGTGGAAACGAGTTTGCTCCGTTGGAGCACGTAAAGAAAGGCCATGTGGGTGGGCCAGGGGGAGCAAGAGGTTGGGAGAGAGGTGGACACCGTGCTTAGGCCCAGGCCACTGAGCAAAGCCCGTGGTCCAGGCAGGGACATGGACATATGAGCCAGCCCGTATGAGCTCGGCGCTTCCTCTGGTGCCCACTGCCCATGATGCCATCGGTTTTCTCTGCTGCTCTGGTTTCCTACGTGAACCCCGTGTCCCTCCAGAGGGAGGAGGAGACATAAATCCATCAGAGTCTGGAAAACACTTCTGAGCTGGGGCATAAGCCCAGGAGGCAGTGGGTAGCAACGGGAGTCGAGACAGAGGAAAATTCCTCTTCATTTGAGGGGTGGTTCTCTCCCTCCTGCCGAGAAGAAAACGCAGGGCAGAAAGAACATCTGTCAGTTTATCCCCACAGTGGAAAACGCAGGGCTGGGAAACCTGAGTCCGGGGTTTTCCTATGGCCTTTCCAGGCACTGGGCCGCACAGTGCCAGGAACGCTCCTTCCTCCCTCTCCGGGGAAGGCTAAGAGGGCATCGGTCGCCCACACCTCAGCGGGAAGGAGTCCACCACGGGAGGCTTCATCTCAGCTCCTGGGTGGTGTCAGGGTTTTAAATGGGGGGCAGGGGCTGGGGGAGGTGACGTGATTCCGGAAGCCAGGCCTGCGTGAGGAGAGGCTAATGCCCCAGGACCTGATGGTGAAGGCGCCAGTCCCCCATTCACAGAGGAGTTGGGTGTGAGCCGGAGCCCTTCCTACTCCCAGGCAGGGGTCTTTCCTGACACTCCCCTGCCTCCAGCCTCCAGCAGTTTCACTAAGGACTTCTGTCCCAGGGGAGAGGGAGGAAAGGGGGGAGGGTGGTGTGAGGGATGGGTCCCTAAACAAATGAAGGCAGAATCCTCCAGCCGGCAGGGAGTAGAGGTTCCCAGTCGACGGAGCGTCCTCTGGTCCCCACCGCTCCTGTTGCCATCAGATAGAGAAAAACGCAGGGCTCAGGACAAAACGTAGATGATCTGGTTAAAGTCCCCACTCGTTCATTTACCAGCGAGTGACCTTGTGGAGGCCACTAACCCTCTCTACATCTCCATTTTCTCGTCTGTAAAATGGGAATAGTGACACCGGGGCCTCCCAGGACCAAGCGCCGCCCGAGAGGGCAGGTGTTCATGACACTTTGCAGATGACAAGGCACCTCAGAGACTCCAGGGCCATTCCTAGTGTTTTCTCTCTGGCTGCCCCGACAGACAAAACAGAAAACTATCCCGTCACTCAGCACAACCAACAGGGGTGGATTTCAAAAGAAGCCTTCCTAAAAACTGAGCAAAACCGAAAGGAAAAGACAAAAAACACAGCTTCCCTCATCCTCCAGCCCACAAAACAGCCGTGTGTCCCACACTCAAGCTGGGCTCGGCCGGGCCCCAGCGCCTGCCCCAGCCCGTGCCTCCGGGAGCCAGGCAGAGCCCCACGAAGCAGAACCCAAACCGCTCTTGGTCGGGCCTCCCAAGCCTTAGGAACTGCCCCTCCCGCAAATGGGGACCACACCTCACAGCAGGTCGGGGCACTTTCCTCCTCCCGGCACCCCTTCCCGTGTGTGCAGCGGCATACTTCTGGGGCATTCCAGCTCACTTCCCTTCCAGCGCCTGTGGGACGGCCCAGTGAAACCTAAACTGCCACAGGGCCAACCCCCTCCCCACCCCTGGCTGGCTGGTAATCCTGTCCTAAACACCTCTCCTGGCAGCCACTCCAGAAGGAGCTTCCCGGCAGGGCCTTGAACCTCTGGAAGGCTCTTGTGACGCTGGCTGTTTGCTGCCTGTGCGAGACAGTCCTCTCAGTCGTCACATGTCGGTCATCAGACGAACAGAGAAGTGGGCACCAGAGAGTAGGACCCAGGACCAGTCAGTTTTGAGGGGGGTGGGCTGGAAGGAGAGCGTGGGGGAGCACTGCAAGAGGAAGCCAGCCCGGCTGGGGCGCCTTGGTGTGTTGGGGGGCATCACCGGGAGAATGTCGGGGCCGGTCAGACGGCTGGAGGAAAGACTCTGGCCCAGGAGGTGGAAAGCTCTGCTGTGTGCTCACTGTGTGACCTCGAGCAGGTTGCTTGGCCTCTCTGAGACTCAGTTTTCTCATCTCACAGGCAGTGGTGAGGAAGTCATGAGCCATGTCTGGGGAAGGCCTCAGTAAGCCGTGACGGGCGCCCCAACGTGCAGGAGATCCGGGTTCCGGGGGGGCAGGGAGAGTCAGGGTGGACCCTGCCTGGCACTGACCCTGGCACGGGCACCTCAGGTGACCAGCGGCAGCAGCAGGCTTCGGGCAGGGGTGGGTGGGAGGGGGCTGCAGGCTGAGATTCTCCCCTCACCTAGGAAGGGTCACCCTGTCCAATGTGTCGGAGCGGAAGGACAACATGCGCCTCGGCCTCAGCCTCGCCACCAACCCCAAAGACAACAGCTTTCTGGTAAGAGCCACCTGCTGCTGCCTGAGGTCACAAGTGGAGGGCGGGGATGGGCATCTCCTCGCACACACTCCTGTGCACCCCACGCCCCTAGGCCCTGCAGCAGGCTGCGGGGAGCTGCCCCTCCTCCAGCTCCCACTTCCGCAGCTCTGAGCCGCTGGGCCTTGAGTGTTTCGCGGGGGACGGGGCAGGCAGGAAAGAGGACTGAGCGAATCAAAAATAAGTAAAGACAGCCTGATGGGGGCCAGTCCCTTCCCTTGGGAAGCTAGTTTCTGGGGCAGAGGCCGAATCTCTGCCAGGTCTGGATAAAGAAACAGGCTGCACCACACATGCTAAGGGAAGGGAAGTCACAGATGAGTAAACAGAGACTCGCTATACCCAAGGGAAGGGACAGAGAGTGGCAGGCCTTCTGGACTGTTCAGGATTAAATGGAGAAGGCTGGAGGGGGGTTCTGTTTTGTTTTTAAAGAAGAGAGGTCTAAGCCGGGCGCGGTGGCTCACGCCTGTAATCCTAGCACTCTGGGAGGCTGAGGCGGGCGGATCGCTCAAGGTCAGGAGTTCGAAACCAGCCTGAGCAAGAGTGAGACCCCGTCTCTACTATAAATAGAAAGAAAGAAA
>CAUYRT010092754.1:0-14064 GCA_963574885.1 Lepilemur ruficaudatus | reverse complement strand
CTACTTTGACAGAGTAGGTTTTTGAACGTAACAAGATAAGTCAACTTGAGTGGTAATATATTTTGGGAAATCAGCTCACTACAAATTGTGACTGTAAACATTGTACTGTAAATGTTTTGTAGTTTTCCCCCAATAAAATTTTAGGAAGGAAAAAAAATTAAAAAGCTTCTGCACAGCCAAGGAAACAATCAACAGAATAAATAGACAACCTACAGAATGGGAGAAAATATTCACATGCTATACATCCAAGAAAGTGCTAATAACTAGAATCTACAAAGAACTCAAGCAAATCAGTTAGGAAAAATCAAACAACCTCATTAAAAAGTGGACAAAAATATGAACAGAAGCTTTTCCAAAGAATATAGATTCATAAACATATGAACAAAGTGCTCTATATTGCTAATCATCAGAGAAATGCAAATCAAAACCACAATAAGATATCACCTAACACCAGTGAGAATAGCTTTTATCAAAAAGTCCCAAAACAATAGATGCTGGCATGGATGTGGAGAGAACAGGCACTTATACACTGTTGGTGGGTCTGCAAACTAGTGCAACCTCTATGGAAAATAGTATGGAGATTCCTCAAAGAACTAAAAGTAGACTTATCATTGAATCCAGCAATCCCACTACTGGGTATTTACCCAAAGGGAAAAAAAGTCATTTTATCAAAAAGACATTTATACTAGAATATATATTAAAGCACAATTCACAATTGCAAAGACATGGAATCAACCCAAGTGCCCATCAGTTCATAAGTGGATTAATAAAGTGTGGTATATGTATATCATGGAATACTACTCAATCATAAAAATGAATTAATATATATATACACACACACAAATAATGTCATCCTAAAATAGGGATAGTTCCACTCTTGCCTACCAATCTTGATGCCTTTTATTTCTTTTTATTGCTTAATTGCCCTGGCCAGAACCTCCCATTAAATGCTGAAAAGAGTGGTGAGAGCAACATCCTTGTCTTGCTTCTGAAGCTTTCAGTCTTTATTTTTAAGTATGATGTTAGTTGTGGGTTTTTCATAAAGGACTTTTGTCAGATTGAAAGTGTTCCCTTCTATTCCTGGTTTGTTGTGTTTGTATCATGAATGTGTCTTAGATTTTGTCAAATGCCTTTCTGTATCCATTGAGATGACCATGTGGTATTCATCCTTTATCTTAACATGGAGTAATGCATTGATTGCTTTTCATATGTCGAACTAACCTTGCATTCCTGAGATGACTCTCATTTGTTCATGGTGTGTAATTCTTTTTATATGCTATTAATTTTTCTTAAAACATTTGGTAGAATTCACCAGTGAAATCATATGATCCTGGGCTTTTCTTTGTGGAGAGGTTTTTGTTTTGTTTTTTATTACTAACTCAATCTATTTACTTTTATAGGCCTATTCAGATTTTCTGTTTCTCCTTGTGTCATTTTTTAGAGTTTTAAAACAACAACTTCATCCATTTTATCTAGGATATCTAACTTCTTGACATACAATTGTTCATTTTATTTAATATTTCTATAAATAGTAGTCATGTCCCCTCTTTCATGCATAATTTTAATAATCCTGAGTGTTCTTGAAGGATTTTTCTGCCATGGCTAGTAAGACACACTTCTACTTGGTCCTCCTCTTTGTGTACATTTCTTTTCAGTGTCATTTGATGGCTTTCCTTTCTCTCCCTGTTAAATAATTGTGTCTTCCAGGACTCTGGTCAGACTGCCTTCTATTCTTATTTTATATCATCTACTGCCATGACATAAAACACTTCATATATGCTGTCAACTCTCAATACTTTATTTCTGGAAGAAATCACTCTTCTGAGCTCTAGACAGTATTTATAGTTGGAACATCCAGCTTCATGTGCCAAAGTCACCCCCACATATCCCAAACTAAAGGTATCTACTTCTCCCACTGAACTTGCTTTGTTGCATGATCTAATTCAGTGAATGGTGAGACCATCAATCCAAGTACTTGAGCAACAGGCCTAAGTTTCATGTAACTTTTCACATCCTCCAGTGGTCAAGACCTAAGATAATACTTCCTTGTATCTCTCAAAGCTTTCCCCTCTTTTGAATCCCCACTGTTTTTGTACTCATCAGTCCTTTACCATATTCATATGGATAATTATAATAGTCTATTAATTATTCTTTTTGTATCTGATTTTCTGTCTCTTTAATACATACTCCAACTTGAGGCCACAATGCTTCCAAAACACAAGTCTATTCAAGTTATTGATCTCCGTGACTGTAGGACAAAAATTCAACTCCTTCCTTTGGTTTCCTAGTATCCTGCAGACACTTAACTTACTACATTCCATCACAATAGACACTCTCACCACATCAATCTCCTTAATAATCTGTTTCCTACCTCTGTGTCTGCTCTTAATGCTTCTAATGTATTTTCTGCCTTAAATTCTCATATACCTCCCCCAAAGTTTGTTTGGTGAGCACATTCATTTTTGGATACAACAGCTCCTCATTTTTTCATCTTTTCTCTCTTTCTGATCTCTCAGATGGAGCCATTCACTTTCTCCTCATGGCCCACATTTTATCTTCACCTCATCTTAGTCCCTATAACATTTTATTGAATGCATTGATTTACATGTCTCTTTCTATCTCCTATATTGTAAAATGACTGAGGGTAAAGGATATGTCTAATTCACCTTTGCATTCTCATTTGGGAATAACAAATGCTTGAAATATGGGATATGTTGAGTGAATAGATGGACAAGCGATCCATCTAGCAATGTAATATTGCTAGATCTCAGTTCTGTTGGACCAGGAAGCAGTGCAGCAGGATATAAAAGGGATTGGGAGGCATTGAAATCTGAGGGAACAAAGGGTACAAAGGCTTAGAGCAATGACATCCATGGAGTATTGCAGAAACTACAAGTTTAAAAAATTGTTGATGGGAAGGAAGTGAAGAATTACAGCATGGTCAAATGCTCTATTTTGAAGGTTTTGAACTTTACTCTAGAGGCAGTCGAGACTTGTCTCAAGAAATTGTGTCTGAGACTTCCCTAGCTCCTCCAGAACATGTCTTACAGAGTTCCATTCATCTTATGTTCTAATCACTAAAGCCATTCCTTTCTTTAAAAGCTATTATTTGCATATTATAATAACCAAAACTTGCTAGCTATCCAATTACCTAAAGCAGACGGTGAGTAGTCTAAAAAACATATTTTAATTGTAGGAGAAATCGCTATCACTTCTAATTGTTAGCTGAATTCTGTAAATTAGAAGTAGATGTAAATCAGAACGTACCTGTCTTTCTTCTCTTTGTGGACATCACCCTCTCTACATATGCATGTGGATTTTAAAACTTCATGTTAGCTGTTCCTTATGAATTCACATCTTCTCCCATAAGAATAGTCCTATAACCTCAAACAAGTCACCAAAAGCTTGTGCTTGACTATTAAACGTGTGCCTTTACATAATTTTGAAAATAATGCTTATATAGTCACCAAGCTATTTATAGTTTCAGGACATACCGTACTCACAAGGATATTTTCCTCCTCTCTTTTTTTATTATCTTGGAAACTTTCAAAATATTCTATTAATCTATTTATTTATCTATCTACTTATCAATCTATCTACCTATCTACCTATTTATTCATCCATTGCGTTATTTAGAGAGCAAAGAATTCATCTAGAGTAATCTGAGTGTCTGGGGAAGGATGTTTCAAGATCTTGGAGTTTTAAAAGGTATCCACCTATCTACTCTCAGGCCATCACTCAACAATAGCATTGGCAGGAATTCAGTGCAATAACATCTTTCACATTTAAAAAAACTGAGTTCCAAAGAGGTAAAGTGGTTTGTCTGGGGAAAAACATCAGGTGTGGAGCAGAGCTGACACTGGAAGATTGGTGTCCTCCATAGCTATTTTCACTTCACTGAAACATGGTATGATGATTTTAATTGTATTATGTCCCATTTCAAATTCCATACTTTCTAATAGTTCTAGAAGAAATAGAGGGAATTGAGAAGAAAGTAAATAAAATGAGATTTTTTTCAAAGGCTTAATTTGAGAGGATCAAATTCTTGCTTTTGTATTTCAGATTATAAAGTTTGGATCGATTACCTAACTCACTACTGGTATATGAAAGACAATTTAAGAGAGAATATTAAGCAGCTCCCTAGTGTCATAGCTGAGGTTAGAACAAGAAGAAATGGACTTCATATTAAGGGATTTGGACTACAAGTGAAGAACTTCCTAACTCCAAGAGCTGGAGCAAATACTAGATTCTATGAGTAAGGCCATAGAAGCCCCCTTTTTGGGGATTTTTTGTAAAAAGACAGGCCACTGTATTCTGGTCATATATCCCTATTGAGATGGAGAAGGCTGATTTTGGATGACATTCTGAGGTCTCTGATTTTATAATTCTGCAATGTTGGCAATTGAAAAGAACAAATTCTTTCAGACAACAGCTGAGCTATGACTAAAGCTGTGAAATATTGGTGATAGACTGCAACACTTTTATTAGAAATTTTTGATATTATTATTTTAAATTAAACATTTTTTACATAAAAGATAACATATTAGCATCAAATGGGTAAAACTATAAAATACAAAATTGCATTTCTCTTTTGGCCTTTATCCTTTATGCATTTTAAAGAATAAAATAATGAAGTAGTCACATATAGCCTTATAAACATATATGATAAAAATTAAAGTAATTCTAATAATTATAAATTACATAGTACTATTTATAAAATGCCTTCACATATATTAAAATATGTTTTTAATCTACACAGGCACCCAAAGTGACAGGTGAGGCAAATACTCTCCTCATTTTTTAGGTAGGTAACTAAAGCTCAATGTGATGGTGGTGGTTTTCCCAATTCCACAGGTAATAACCATCAAGGTGACACATTGGTTCTATATTACCCACATCAAATCTTTATATTTTAAATAACTTACTGGTTCTTCAGTGCATAAATTCCCAACCAATTGGATCATCCTTGAAATTTAAAATTAATTCTATATTTTTGAATATTATATATGTTCAATTAAATTCAACAAGATACTTTTTTAAATAGCTGCTATATGATATATACTGGAACTATAAAGATAAACAAGATATGATCCCTGTCTTCAAGAAACTGGTTATTTAGAAGGGAAAAGAGATGTACCTACACTATTATGACACCTAATGTCAAGAGTACTCCTATGGGGAAAAAGTGGGGAAAATGCATTATTTTGGTTTGAAAATGAGACAAAGAAGAATGTCACAGGCTTTCAAAAACATGATCGCCCTCCACTAAGGCTTGAAAAATTTGTGTAAAATTAATCCTAAAGAAGGCAAATGATCCATTTTATCACCTATAAGGAGAAAAATAGATGTGATATTTTATTTTAAAAATGTTGCAAAAGGCACTATTTCATTAAGAAAAGAAAAAAATAGCTATGAGAAACAGGTCTCCTTCATCTTAGGATGTATAATATCCACCACAGGTCTGTCTTTGGAAAATGCCCCTGGAAAGCACATTATGTTCCATTTGTGAATTCAAGGAGCTGGGAGCTGTATGAAATGCTTCTTACTTTAAAGAAGAATTCCCTTTACTAATATAGGACAGTGCTGAATGCAGAAAGAAAGGCTTTTGTGGATTTGAATCGTGTTGCACGATGAATTGAAACCATTTATAAGAAAGGAAGAACGCTCTTGAAGAGACACCATACTTCAGAAAAAGCTGGGACATACTATTCCAGTTTTAAATTAGAAGAAATAAGAAGCTGTTGAATTTAAATATCATGGCCTTAAGTAAAATTTCTGAACTGGTGCAACCTGCTTTAACAGGCTGGATTATACACAATGTCATTGGGCAATGATGTCCCAAGAAGACCAGTCTTCTCTACCCTCTTTCCCCTGACACCCCAAGAATCTCCTTGGATGTTTACTCATATCCAAAGAGCCACCCCTGATTGCTGGCCCCTCATCAGATGAGATGGAAGGAAAATGGGACACTTTGAGGTGGAGGGATCCGTATTCACTGTCCAAACTATTTACTCCAGACGTCCTGCTCTACTGCGATTGCCATCACTAAAGCCAGAGATCAGAGACACCACTAAAACCAATACTTAAAGAGATGTCCCCCCACCCTAACCCCCGCCTCCCGGACTTGTTGCTGGTACCATTGATAAAGGCAAAGCTTGTTGTTGCCTCCTCCTAAAATCTTAGCAGTCCTAAGTGTGCAACCACAAGCCCAGATAGTCCTTGGCACCTACTTGCTGCAGTTGTGAATGCTAAAGCCACAGTTTGGTGTGGTACCTATTCTAACCTTGGCTTCCCTTGGAAATATGGCTTGATAGCAGACTCTTGCTTAGGTCTGAAATAGATCTTTGCTCAGAATGTAGCAATTTCTTATAGTATTCTCTGTGGTCCATTAAGTTAAGGGAATCCTGAACCAAAATTGTCCTGGGCTCTGTGTATTCACCAGCACAGGCACCTCCCCAGACAAGTCCATTCTACAATGGCTGGGTCAGAGGAGATGTTGGAGCAGCTGCTTTCTTCCTAGTCCATGGAGGTTCGGCCTATCTGAGGACACATCATTATGGTGGATTCTGTTTCAGGTGAATCCTTCCTCTATAACATCATCTGTCTTCCTGCTTGACCTTCTTCAGGGCCACCTTAGGTCAACTAATATGTTGTAATTACTTTGAACTTGAAAGACAAAGGGACTCAATACTTTTCCTCCTTAGAATGCTCCTATAACATTATGTACATTAATTTTTCTCCTAAACGCTATATACAAGGTTGTATGTCAGGATTGGGGTAAAGAAACCATTCACTTAAATGTCCTTCTGCACACTACAGAGCTTATTCCTGTAAATCTTGAACAAACTCTAAGTTCTTTTAAAAATAACCATGTAGAACTTGTATGTGTGTGTGTGTGTGTGTATTTTAG
Organism: Lepilemur ruficaudatus; assembly: GCA_963574885.1. NCBI lineage: Eukaryota > Metazoa > Chordata > Mammalia > Primates > Lepilemuridae > Lepilemur > Lepilemur ruficaudatus. The sequence goes on along the minus strand of CAUYRT010092754.1, from coordinate 7,154 downwards.
CACCAAAAAGGAGCAAGGAGGTCAGCTCAGGGTTCTTAGTTCTGGCTGCCTCACTAACTGCTGTTGACTTTGGATAACTTGTGTAAAAATCTCTGTGCTGTACTTCCCTCATGCAAAAAAAAAAAAAATGGAGGAGTAGAGCTACATACTTGCTTGGTTACTTCCAGGTCTAGATAATACTGTAATTCTTTTCTATGATCTAAATTTAATTTTTAGGCAATCACACCCCTGTGGGTTGCTCTGGAAGCTTCGTTCCTGACGATTAGGTTCATTTTTGGTCATCAGCTTGATCTAGCCAACTCCTGATTACCCACTCTCAGATGCTTGTGGATTACCGACGGGTGGTCCAGATCTTTATAAGCAACAGGTTGGATTGGGAGGTCCCCTAGGGTCCCCGAGAGGCCAGCTCCACTCACATACAGAGGCAGAACCAAACCCACTCCACAGATTGGGGGAGTCCAAGGCAAGGTACTCCCAGCTCCACTTCAGAACATTCACGTTGAAACGGCCTAAAAGTTTGTTCATAACCACAAATTCCTATGGCAACCTAATAAAAAAAGAATTGAAAGAAGAGGGAGGGCTTCACAAAATTCCTCTAGGCTCCTCACAGCAGCTGCTTTGCGAGACTGTCATAAGCCCTAATGCAAGGGTGTAGTGCTTTCATGAAATTACCCTGCACTGTTTGTGTTTTCCTAATGTATGGTGCTCATGTCAAATCAGAAATGAATCCAAGCCTTCACCGTCAGACACAACGTGAATGTTTTGAAGGTTCCAAACAACTCTGGTTTGTTTTTAAATTTTAATAAGTTCAGTACTTCCTGGGTTTGGCCAGGCCAGACACACCACAGGACGTTTCCAGCCTGAAACCAGAAAGCGTGCAGGCACTCACAGAAGAGACTGATGCAGGGAGCTTTCCATCCCACTTGCCAGACCTAAAAGCATCCATGTGGTTAGCTGAATCGTGGTTGTACCTACCCAGAGCACAAAATATATGAAGGGAGAGTTTATGTATCAGCTGTCTCTACTGCCCTGTGTGTGCGCTAGCCCTTGTATATGAGCTACTCCTCATAATATTTCTAGGAAGGAAAGTAGGCTGGCCTTTTCATTAAGTAGATGAATGTGAACATTTCTTGACAGCAAGGACAATGTTTCCATGTTCAATTTACTATTAAAAGAACTCCAATAGTAATTACTGTTGATGAGGAGGAAATTGAGGCACTGACATTTGGAATAATCTAGTTTAGTGTTGTGAGTCACCCATCCACAGTATTCAATTCAACAGTTCTTTAATTGAATGCTACTGCCTGAGTACCAGGATAATTATAGACACTGTGGAGGATTAGTAACTTGTAAAATTTTAGGGCTTTGAGAACCAAGTGACCACTCAGTTCATCCAGGAAACCACGACATAGTATCTGGCCTCAAAAAGGTTACAATCCGGCATAAGAGACAATATTAACTTCCATGAATCCCATGGCAAAATAAAAGGTGTAGGATAGGTGCCTGCTTTAGACACTGTTCTACCTGTCTACTTCCCTTCAGAGCTAAGCTTGTTTGTGGAGAAATTTGTACTGACAATCTCTACTTTCTTACTTCCCGATTTCCAGGAACAACACCCAGACCTTCTAACCATTCAGTCCAAATGGGTAACTTTTCAGTTTACATCTAATGTATCTTCTTTGCAGCGTTTGACACTTGTGATAATTCTTTCCTTCTGGAAATTCTCCACATGTCCAAGATTTAGTATGCTGTCTCTCCTTTCTACTCCGCCACCTCTATGATCCCCTAAACAGATCTTCCCTCCTGTATTTTGTATTTGAGGAAAGAACATCACCACCTCTCCGATTAGTCAAGCTAGAAATGGTGGCTGGTGGAAGATTTAGGGGTGGAGGGATCAATCACTAGTTCTTCCCTTTTTTTGTCTTCATGCCTAATAAGTCACAAAATTTTATAGATGTTCTTTATTAACACTGTATGTAGCCCTTTCTCTGATTCTCAATACTGTTATCTGGACTCCAGCTTTTATCATATGTCACCTATACTATTAAAGAATCCATTATTAATCTGGCTTTGGACTCTCTCTCTGTCAATCTATCCTGCAGAAAAGTTGTAATCAAGCTGCTTCCCATTTAAAACACTTCATTGGCTCCACTTTACTGTAGGAAAAACATGAAGTTCTTAGTGTGATACACAAGACCCTTCATGACCTGGGTGTTACGTCTTCACCTTCACCTGTACAGGAGTCATTCTCAATGGCTTGTGGTCTGGGACAGTGTGAGAGCTGTTCCACATCTCTGTGCTTTTGTTCGTCTTGGCCCAAACTCACCTTTCTATACCCAAGAATCCCCTCTTTACATTCTATTTTGTCCATGTATCTACTGTGGCACTTACCAAGCTGTACAACTTTTACAAAGGCAAGGATTTAAAAATAAACAAAGAAACAAAAAACCAGCAAGGCATTTTTAGGAAAGTACAAATAGTTTCACTTGGTTGAGCTGAGGGCCTTGGTAGCCCTCAAAGGTATGGAAGATGAAACAGGCAGTCATTTACAGATTTTAATTGGGGAAGTTAATGGATCAGATTTACATTTTAGAACCTTATTCCAGTAGTGTGTAAAAGAGATTAGAAAAAGTCTATAATAATTAAGGCCTAAATGAGGGTAGGCAATGTGGCTATAAAAGGAAGAGGAATTATTTCAGGGATATTGATACAGTAGAATTTGTAAGTCTGAGAGATCAGTTACATGAAGTGGAAAATTTACCCATTGATTCAAATTATTGAGTACTAGACATTGTTGTAGTTCCTAAATATGTAAAAAAATTATAAGACAATATAACTTTGAGAAGTAGACTCAAATATAGAAAACAACTTAGTAAATGATAAAGATTAGATTCTTTAATAAGTAGTTTTAGAACAACTGGCTAATCATTTTGGAAAACACATAAAATTTTATTTGCCCATACATCATTCATCAGATTAAGTTCCAAATGAGGTGAATGTAAAATGTGAAATAACAAAAACAATAAAAGAATCATAGGTTAATATGCATATATATTTTTGGCATTTACGACCTTTCTAAACAGAACACCAAAGACATAAACCACGCGAAGAAGAGCAATAGTGTTTTTTACATAAAATTGAAAACATTGTTTATCACAAAAATACAGCAATATAGAAATAGTTGCAATGCAAAAGGTAGATAAGGAATTAATATGATTCTGAAACTTTTGCTATAATATTACACACTTACTTTTGATTTGCCTTGTTCCAAAGGTTGTCAAGAAAAAAGTCCACATATAATGGCTGAGGATCTGTAGGATTAAACATGTAGGTAAAGGAGAACTATGAATATTTACTTGCTTTTATAAGAGTGCTAATTGAATACCCAAATAATGGTAACAGCTTTGTACCAAAGAACTCTAGAAATTCAAGTGCTAGAGGCAGAGATTAGAATCTTCCATTATATGCTTTCTTTTTCAGGCAAAGAAAAAAGTTACTTGAGCCTAATCAAACATGTCGGCTCTGAAATTTCCCACCACTATACTTTTGATTCCTGACACTTAGTTTCAGGAAAGAAATAATTTTCATCTATCTATTGAGCAATCAATGGGAACCTATTATGTTCTGAGGCACTGTGCTGGATACTGCCCTTTACACAGTCAGTACGAATATCTTCCTCAAAGATGAGTAAGACAATGCCCTTGCCTTCAAGAATCTCATGGACAGGCACTTAATGAAGAAATTATATTAAATACTTACAATGAAATCTGTGTTTTACTGGCATGAATGTGTTTGAATTATTCTATGGTCTCAACCTGACTGGGTTAATTACTTTGTAGAGGACACTGGAGAGAGAAAATGTAACAGCTACTGCACAAGCTCTCCTTTTTGGTGAGATGGAGACTCAGTTTGTGAGGCTGTTGGCACAACACCTTCTAAAATGTCACATTCCCTTTCCATGATGTTTAAGAGGCAAAGGGAGGCGGATTTAAGAGAGGAAGAAAGTGATGCTTATTAGTTTGAGTGAGGTCATTGGAGTCACCCTGCGGGATGCTTAAAAGAGTAGGTAAAACAGAGCTCACTGCAGACACACGCTAGTTAAAATGACTGCAAAGGAGTCAAACAACATTTTGGTCAATGAGTATATATAATGTTATTGTGTTTTCCTCAAATGTGCTTTTAGGATATACCTAGAGTCTTCTGAATTTTGACCTGAGCACATTAAACATATCCTATGGCAGGAAGGCTATAAACATTCCCAACGTAGGTGTCTGGCCGTCACCCAAAACTTCACATACTTACACTCCAGCCTGTGAAGCCATCCAAGCCGGCAAGGCCACTGTCTGTTCTTGGTTTCCACTTGCCAGGTTCGCCACCCCCACTCTCTCCCACCCCTCTATCTCTGATTTTCCTAAATTCTGTTGAGCCTTCTTGTTTTGGGATGCTTCTCCCCATGCTTTTTTCCAAGGTTTGCTTGGGACTGGCTGGACTTTACATCCTAGCTTTAAGCACCAGCTTCCTCGTGGCATTTTCACATCGCGCTCTCCTCGCTCTCACCCGCCCCGTTCCTAGTTCACCACATAATCTTTGGGATTATGTTCTGCAAACTCTGTTTTAAAATTATCCTTTTTTCTCTTTATTCAGAATTTCCCTCAAGAGTTCCCTCCTTCCAAGACTAACTCTCACAGAGTTTGGGTAAAGTAAAACAAAGCTAAACAAAATCCAGCCATGCAGAGACCTACTAAAAATCTATCAGACTAAGAAGGGGTCAAGACACCATGGCTTTCCTTAATTGGCTTCATGGCTAAATGCTGTGCAGAAATCTCTAAACTGCAATTAAGAATGCATACTGTACTTCCTCTGCCATAATTTCCCCATCCCCTTCCACATCTGAGGTAAGCTAAGGACACAGATTCTGGGAGGCTTGTGGATTCTTTCTGACCCTCTGTGATTACTAAATAGCCTATTTAGGTTAGAGTTTCCCCCCTGCATTGTGGTCTATGTGATTAAGTGATGTACTACATGATGTTCTTGCAACTCCAACTGCCTGACATATTTTTACTATTTGTATCTGTTCATTATTTTTCTGCAAGAAAAGGAAAGAGGTGTTCAAAAAGCAGAGATTTTGTTCTTCCTTTTCTTGTCTCTTGCTTTGAGACGTCGCAAACCCTTAGAAGAAATGCTCAGCAAGTTTTGTTCTGAGATACCAGTATTTCTGTAGGTAAACATAGGGAAGCTATCTTTCTACGGCAAACTGTGGCAGAGTCACCCTGCATCCACTCTACCAGGGAATTAAGAAGAGTTTTCAAAGTTTGCATGTGTTTTCTGATATGCAAGAAAGGGAGTAGGAGGTGAGAAGGAAGAACTGGGGAAGAGGGGGAGAAGAAGAAAGAGAAGGAAAAGAAGGAGGGAAAGGAGAGGGAGGCAGAGGACACAAGGGAGCAGTGTGTAACAAACAGGGCTGAGTTAGTCTAACCTGGCATCTTCCTTTACGTTTTGGCCACTGGGTTGCAAAGGTGGTCAATTTCCCATCTCACCGTAGGCCTCAATGTTGCTTCACATAATACCTGGTACTTTTGTATTTTGAATTTTTAAAAAATGATGCTAAATATTTGACATTGAGCTTTGCAAAACAATAACAGACACAGCTAGAATGTTGTTGGTTTTTTTGGTCACGACAGTTCACTTCTATGATTCCCAGCACAATTTAAAGTGGCTTAGTTTCAAAAGGGTAAATGTTCAAATCAGCATGTCCAATTCAAAATATTCTAAAAAATATACAGATCTGATTGTAAGAAAAAGACCTCCTCAAGGTGGTATATTTTGCTTGAACACAGAAATAAAATTGAGCATGGCCTTACTATGTTGGCTTTGTTTTTCTGAGGTTATTGAAGAAAAGAGAGCTTTGCCAAAATTAAACAAAACACAGAACCATGTCTTTGAACCTGAGAACTCTCCAATGCCCAAATATGATTAAAAACCATCCTGGTTAAGCCCTTTTGATCACTGTGCGTGTCGTAAAACCTGTTCTGAGTCCCTGGCAATTTTACGGTCTTATCTGTGTGGTCCTTTTCTTTAGAAAACATTCAGCATGATGGTGTCCTGCTAGAGCTCAAGCAAGTGTTTATGGAAGGTGTGATATACAGATTTCAGTGCCTATGGAGAATGATGCCACCAATGCACCCACATCCACTAGCAAACCCAAGCAATTGTACCTTCTCATCTCTACACAAGGGAGACTTACTGAGAAGGAAAAAAGGGAAAGAACTGGAAGGAAACTAAATGAGTAACTTCAAGAGAGCATAAAGAAATATGCAGACAAGTGCTTGACATTTGGGGAGTTTTCTTTATTAAAGACTCTAATTGAATTTCGTTGACTGAAGTCTAGAGCACACAGCGGATCTTTTATTTTCCCATTCTATTTATATGTCTATGAAGTAGATCATTGTAATGAATACAGATGGGCAATAAGTACAAAGTTATTGCATAATTTTTCAAAATTTTATGATTGCTTTTCCTACTTCCTCTTAGAATAATGGCCTCTCTGTGTAGTCTGTAGACCATTCAGTATATCTTCAGTATATTTTACCATTGCAGCAGATTTTAATTTATTAGAGACATACTAGAAGTGGTGTGTAAACAATCCACAGAATAAAACTGATTCGTAAGACATGGATGACCTGAACCAGTATTAAGTTACTTCTGCGATGCCTTAGAGAATGCAAGTGCATATGTAGTTTTCCCCACTTCCCCTTACTGCCTGCTTTTTGATTTGGCAAAGGCTGGGACTTGAGAACTGGAGGGAAAACCAAATTAAAGCCACCCACTGGCCCATAGCAAACAGAACATAAAATGTCAGGCTTATGATGGGAAGTGTAACAAGATGGAAAGTTTCTCTATGGGTTTGCATTTTCTTTTTTTCTTTTCCTTTTTTTAAATTTATTTTTTTATTTCAGGATATTGTGAGGGTACAAACATTTTGGTTACATTTTATATCATTGCCTCTCCCTAGCGGGGGGGTTAGAGGCCTGCCCTTCCCCCCACAATGCACACCGTGTCCTATAGTTGTGAGGACACAACCCCCATCCCTGGAGAATATTACTACCATGTGAGCACCATTGTGTTAATCAGTCAGTACCAATTTGATGACAAGT